>BQKN01000080.1:550114-611240 GCA_022839385.1 Asparagus kiusianus | reverse complement strand
AAATCCCCTCTCGATTCCTTCCATGAACGAGAGGTCCACAAATTGAATGATCAAACCTTTAAACAGTTAGGATCGTATCAAACTCCCACCTGGTCAAACCTTTAAACAGTTAGGACCAAAGCTAAAATCTCCTCTCGATTCCTTCCATGAACGAGAGGTCCACAACTTGAACAATCAAACCTTTAAACAGTTAGGATCGTATCAAACCCCCACTTGGTCAAACCTTATTACAGTTAGGACCACAACCAAAATCCCCTCTCGATTCCCTCCATGAACGAGAGGTCCACAACTTGAATGATCAGACCTTTAAACAGTTAGGATCGTCTCAAAACTCCTACTTGGTCAAACCTTACTACAGTTTGGACCACAACCAAAATCTCCTTTCGATTTACATTGCGAACGAAAGGTCCACTTTTGAATTGGATAATCAAACCTTATGACAGTTAGGATTATTCAAACCAATCTAGATTCTCTAAGTGGAGATCCCACTTTGAGTTTCCTTTGCACCAGGAAATAGAATATAAAATTCTTCCTCTCCGATTTTGGGTTTATCTCTACCAACAAACAAGAGACCAGGAGATAGAATATAAAATTCTTCCTCTCCGATTTTGGGTTTATCTCTACCAACAAACAAGAGACTAGGAGATAGAATATAAAATCATTTCTCTCCATCATCAGGTTCCTCTCTACCAACAAAAAGAGACCAGAGATAGAATATAAAATTCTTCCTCTCTATCATCGGGTTCATCTCTACCAACAAAAAGGAGACTAGGAGATAGAATATAAAATTCTTCCTCTCCAGTGTCAGGTTCATCTTTCCACCAAAAAGACGTAACCCATCAACATTTCCAAATCCATGTTTGATGCATGGGGGACTTTATCTCGATCCCTTATTAGAGATAAGCCTACGCCTAATACGCGTTGCCGGGTGGTCCGTTCCCGTGAAAAACGAACAAATCTATGTATTCAACATCATAGCACCAAGTCTAAGAGAGTTTATTCTCTTAGCATAACGTTACATGCAGAACGGACTTAAACAATCTGCATGCTAGCCCGATTCAAACAGTAATCGGTAAAGGCTTCTCAAACCTGTTGATGGCTGAGGGTTTGCCAAAAATCCTATAAATGCGATAATCACTGACGCACCAGCTTTATTAGTTGGTCTCGTGACTTGAGTATCTGACAAACTTAGGATAAAATTCATATCTACAGATGAACCGACCTGAACAATTGGTCCTGCAGCCTCGACACTCAAGACCGCTATGCTCTAACGTTTTAAGAGCTTAAACTGTGTAGACTCCAGTAAACACACGAGGATAAACTGTGTTAACGCCTGCCAACGCGTCAATGATTTTTGCCAAAATAAGGCTAAGGAAAAAAGTCCAATGGATGATCTCAGGAGATTCAATTGTGATCCAGATATGAATTCTTATTGAAGAAAATCAGTTCAACATCAGTTCAACGACAAGAGCTAATTCACAAATCAAAACATCAGTTTCAGTTCAAGACTTTGACAACGGTCAAGCGATAAACGCAGCACCGGAAGAATTTTAGCTATTCTACAAAGCACTGAGTAGACTAAAAGATAAAAAAGTCAAAGAATTAATGGCCAGACGTATCATATCCAAAGTATTCTAGCCTCTTTTATAAAAGAATGAGGCTGAAACACTTTAGAGGGGGTATCTGTAGGCATAAAAAATTGCCTATAGGTTCTCGCACATAGCTCGAGATGAAAAAAAGACGATGAATGTTATTATCCGAGTCAAGGAGGATTATCTGCATTAGAGAAGATCATCTGATATTGTAGTGAAGCTAAAAAGCATATGAAATAAGTCGGCGAAGCGTACGAGTCTGTGAAACATGCTAAACGATAAAGGAACAACTCAACCAGGAGTTGTGCTTTATCCACAAAAGGGTGAAGTACCATGTGTGTCTTATCTATTCTATGAGTGTCTTGCCTATGGGAGGTGGTAGAGATCTTCGTAATCTTTTTAATGTATCTTGGATCATTTCATTCCGAGATCGGACGAGGGAGTTAGAGCCAAAATACCCGAGACAACACAAACTGTCTCGGAAGTGCGAGACAGACTTTACTATCTCGGAATGCGAGACAGTCATGACTGTCTCACTCCAAATCTGAAGAAGGTCAAAAGACAAAAGCTGTAGATATCTTCATCATATTTTCAACGCATCTTGCATCATCTCATTCCGAGATCAGACGATGGAGTTAGAGCCAAAATACCCGAGACAACATAGACTGTCTCGGAAGTGCGTGACAGACTTTACTGTCTCGGAATGCGAGACAGTCATGACTGTCTCGAACCAAATCTAAAGAAGGTCAAAAGACAAAAGTTATAGATCTCTTCATCAGCTTTCTAACACATCTTGGATCATCTTATTCTGAGATCAGACGAGGGAGTTAGAGCCAAAATACCCAAGACAACACAAACTGTCTCGGAAGTGCGAGACAGACTTTACTGTCTCGGAATGCGAGACAGTCATGACTATATCACACCAAATATGAAGAAGTTCGAAAGAAAAAAGTTGTAGATATCTTCATCATCTTTTCAATGCATCTTGGATCATCTCATTCCGAGATCGGACGAGGGAATTTGAGCTAAAATGCCCGAGATAACACAAACTGTCTCGGAAGTGCGAGACAGACTTCACTGTCTCAGAATGCGAGACAGTCATTAATGTCTCACACCAAATCTGAAGAAGGTCAAAAGACAAAAGTTGTAGATCTTTTCGTCAGCTTTCCAACGCATCTTGGATCATCTCATTCTGAGATCGGATAAGGGAGTTAGAGCCAAAATATCTGAAATAACACAAACTGTCTCGGAAGTGCGAGACAGACTTCACTGTCTCGGAATGCGAGATAGTCATGACTGTCTCGTACCAAATCTGAAGAAGGTCAAAAGATAAAAGTTGTAGATCGTTTCGTCAGCTTTCCAACGTATCTTGGATCATCTCATTCCGATATTGGACGATGAAGTTAGAGCCAAAATACCCGAGATAGTACAAACTGTCTCGGAAGTGCGAGACAGACTTCACTGTCTCGGCCATAGAGTTGGTTACAACATGTTTTTTGACGGTTTTTTGACTTCATAACTACTTGAGATCAATCATAAACGTGGGGAGATGGTTACAAACTGAGGAGAGACCCACTAACCTAATAAAAAGATGATATTTAAGTAGTGGATTGGAGAGCATCCAAGGGGGCTGATCAGAGAGCACATTATTGAGCAATTCAGAGCAGAGAGAGAGCAGACAATTGTTCTTGGGTTTTCCTTGAGATTCGAGCTTGAACTTGATCTTAAGAAGAACGACTATCTTACTTTGATAAGATCTTCGTTTCAAATTCTCACTTCGATAAACGAAGGAAGAATCACTAAGCCCCCCTTCACGATCTGTGATTCGGCGGTCCACGAGTTAAAGCACTCCCGGTACAGGCAAAGTCCCACAAAATAGAAGTTGATAAACAGTTTCTGTGTTATTTTCTCAAGAGTTGTAACGTTCATTTTGTTATGTAAAAGAGGTCTTATAAAAAGACTATTTCTTTTAAATTTGTTATAATCGACCGAAGATATAATAAATTCAACAGCAAAAACAACTTTTGGCGAAAACAATGATGAAGGTTTCGGTAGAGAAGAAGGGTGTTGGAGGAGCTCATGATGAAATTGGAACATGAGTTCCGTCCATTCGCATTTTTTAGTACTTTGGTGCATGGATAAATGCATTTATATTATCTAAATTGAAGTTTTAGTGTGATATATGTTGTCGTAATAGGAGAAACTTATTTCTTGTCCACATCTCTTTTTTTCTTTTTCATCATATATATTTAGGGTAAATTGATGCAAAAAGATTTAGGAAAAAAAGATAATTCCACAAAGAGAGGGACTCTTTGTGTGCGATAGTCACCAAGTCTATCCTTTAATGCTAAAAGAATTTTGTCACGTATCATTTGCTTTAGGATATGTAGATCTAATTATATTGATGTGTTTCATATAAAATTTTATGCTACTTATTTTCTATGGTTCACTAAAGATCCCAATAAAGGACAACAAGTGAATATACATGCATGCAAACGTAAACTATATCCCTTCAAAATTTTCACATAACATCCAATCTTATATTTAGTATAATTAGATATATAATTTTAAACTACTGTATAAAAAGTTTATACTAAAGTTTAGGTATTGATAATTAATGAACTTTATATCTATATTATATTATACATAAACGAAGAATGTATACTAAAATATATTTTAATATGTCTATATGTAACTATACTATAATATATTTTATAAACTATACTATAACTTTGAATGGTACGTTTGTTATAACTCAAAGCATATTGTTATGGACGTGGATTAGCATGCAAAGCCCACTTCATGCTTGAATGTTTTGCACTGCTTTAATGTCTAATAACACATACTAAACGTAATAGCAGTTATATTTTGTTATTAGTCTTTATGTGTCATTCAGTTATTTTGGAATGGTATCCAAGAGTCACTCTTTTATGGTTCAAAAATTAGTAATGAATTCTGATAGTCTTCATTTGTAGCTATAAATATTCTAAGCATAAGAAGAAAAGAAGTAGATAGTATATAATCTTTAGAGAAAGTTGTTATTTCACTTGCTTCTAATTCTTTTTTTTTGCCTTTCAGGAACTACAAATGATGATGAATTTTGATATAGTACATATCAAGTTTATATAATTCTTCCTTCTCTTGATCCATCATGATAAATATTAGTCGACTTTATTTTATCACTTAATTTAATCTCATGTGAATTTTTAGCACTTTAGGGAAATTTTTAGGATCTGTAAGTGAGGAGAGATTACACTGTTTTATGTGTGTTGTATCTGAATAATTTAATATTCTTTTACTTCATCACGTGAATTAAATTACATGCTCATTCTTGAGAATTTTTTTATAGTTTGGAACAGAGATGAATACTTTGAGAAGTAAGGCTATTTGAAGATTGAAACTAAGGTTTGTGAGAAGTTCCCATACTTAACCCCTTAAACTTCCTATTAATTATTTATCAAAAATAAATTCAAACTAATTAATCTTATAATTGACCTTCTCTCAAATAAATTCATGAGCAGGATTCTCAACTCTCCTCGACTCCAAATTAATGAATAATTAATTGACAAGTTGGTGTATAAAGTGAAAGAATGTAGGACAAAGCCTATCTATTTTAGTTTTAACCTTTGATCTCTTAAAAAATTGTGAGATTGTAGGTCATGACATTGATTGGAGCTTCGTATACAGAATCTATGATGGTGTTCATATAGGACCTGATCTAATACACACTAAACACTAGAAGGGGGGGGGGGGGGGTTGAATAGTGTTTCTTTAAAAAATTTGCAAAGTAGATTATAAATTGCAAGGAAAGAATAGCAACAATCACAGAAATTTGAGCAATCACAAACACAGAATATTTATACTAGTTCCACCACCTCGGGTGTACATCCAGTCCCTATGCAAATCCCGATTGAGAGTTCCACTATGATTTTAAAAATTATTACAAAATTAAAAGCAAACTTGATCAGTTTGCAATACCATGTAAATTGTAACAATCTCTAAACCAAGAGATCACCTCTCACACCCGAGAGTAACCTTCTTTGATGAAAGAACAAAATTCCTATAAGCCTTGAAGTGTAGGTGTTGTGCAACAGTGGCTTAGGAACTCTTTTAAACTCTGATTAATGCCTAAACTCTTTGTATGTATGATGAAGACCAACGAAAATCTCAGAAATCACTTTTATGAACACTTAGACTGAAAATCTGAATTTTGAACTCTTGAATTTGCACAAATGCTTGATCTTATATGTATGAATCTTCGTGGCAAATTCTGAACTTTAATACCTATTTATAGCCTCTGAAAAGATAATTTTTTAAACCTAAATAACATGCACAAACGGTCATAAATAGTCATAAATTCAAATTCTAAAATCTGGAAACACTGTATCTGTAGTCGACTACAATGCTTAGTAGTCAACTATACTGAGTCAAAGTAGACTCTGTAAAGTCAGATTATTTCTTAGTAGTTGACTACTATAGTCATTAGTCGACTACACTTTAAAGATAGAGTTTCTAAAATTTTAAACTGACTCTTAATAGTCGACTATAACTCCTAGTAGTCGACGACACTGTAATTTCATAGAAACTGGAATTTTGTCTAAGTCTTTAATAGTCGACTATAATATGTATTAGTCGACTACACTGTAAAATGACAGAAACTGATATTTTGACCAAGGCTTTAGTAGTCGACTACTATTCTTATTGGTTGACTATTAATGGGTAAATATGATATATATGAAGCATTTTGAGACTCATTCTTTATCTATAAACTCAAATGGTTAACATAGGGGATTTCTATTATTATCCACATACTAAATATGTGTTAGTGTGTTCTAAACACTATGTGTGTGTATGTGTTGTAAGTGATCAAGGCTTGTATAATAAATCTAAGTAAATAAAATATAAAAATTACATTATAACGTTAATGCACTTCTTCTTCTTTACTTCTTGTTGCCTTGAACTCATCCTGCACTTTGTTCACATATATTAATCATATTTGATATTGATATATGCATTGATATGTTAGTGCATAATAATACATATAATATATAAATTGTTATCATCAAAACTCTATATTAGGGTCAATATATCCAACATTCTCCCCCTTATTGATGATGATAAATAATTTATGCATATGTACGTATATCACAAAAGAATTAAACACTTATGAACATTATATACTTACTCCCCTGCATAAAAGCATATTAGAGTCACTGAAATTCATATATTTTAATATTTTCTCCCCTTTTGTCATTAGCAAAAAGAACTGAACATTTAGTCTAAACATGAAAGTATTTCTTCTTCATGA
The DNA here is from genome assembly GCA_022839385.1 of Asparagus kiusianus. Lineage (NCBI taxonomy): Eukaryota > Viridiplantae > Streptophyta > Magnoliopsida > Asparagales > Asparagaceae > Asparagus > Asparagus kiusianus. The sequence goes on along the minus strand of BQKN01000080.1, from coordinate 604,340 downwards.
GCTAGCACTTTAAATAGGTCATCCAAATTGTGAACATAGTCCGTTATTTCACCTATCCAAATAGGTAAGCAAAGACTTACCATAAAGACTAATAGTTCGATAACTTCCGTCATCATAATCTATTTAGAATACTTAGCTCATGAACACAACATAATAATGCATAAATCATACTAAGCATAAAGTAAACATAGTAGCAACATTAACACAAATTAGTACATAGTCTTAAACACATAATGCAACTTAGGACATAATATATAGGTCTTAAGCAAATACCACATAGTTTGTGATATAAATAAACAAACCAACGTATGACATAGTTTTTGACATAAACATGAAACTAATCAAAGTACTACATGAGATGCACGCATGCTCCTCTAACATGAAGGGCCTGGAGGAGGTGGATGTCCTTGAAAATATGCACTGAGCTTCAGATCCAAGTTATCCAACTTCTCGTTTATCTCTTCTTGATTTCTCAAAGTGCATGAGTTTTGAGTATATAGTTCTCGTTGTCCAGTCTCTAACTCAAGTATATGAGCAGATATGGTATTATGTTGAGCATCTGAGAAGCATGAGAGATCAGTTTGCATTGGAGGTGGTATATGACTTGAGGAGGGGCCTGCTTGATGAGATGATTGTGGAATTTATTGTGGGATTTGTTCTTAAGGAGGGTGAGGCTCATCTTAGGGGTTTTGGTCATGAAGTTCAAAGTTTGTTAACTTCATCCTAGCGAGGGCATTGGAATCAAAGAATTTAATGGAACGAACCATAGAGTTTTCAGAGTCAAGTTCAACACCAAATTTTTCAAAAATTTTGGTTAAAAATGCACCATAAGTAAGAAATCCTCTTGGTATAACTAAAAGATTCAACTAGAAAACCTCAGCCTAATTCACTTGTATTTTTGCTATTATTAGCATGCAGGGCTTTGGCTAAATCTAGTGAGATGAATAAAAACTCCCGGTTTTTGGATACAAATTATAAGCAAGGATACGAGCGATAAATCTAGGAATGGATCTAAGTTTGTTTGAATGATTTAGAGGTTTTCCTTGTCTAGGAAAAAAGATATGATTAAAAAGCAAGTTTTCATCCGACATTTTGACACTACAAGACTAACACCTTGGTAAGGGATATTGAGAAATTTTCCAGTTTTTTTAGAAGTTAGATTAATCTCAATTCTCTTAATAAGAGTGTTGAGTATGTCAGATTTGTTATCAGTTTCAAGACGAGTGATTGTTTGGGGTTAAAAATTACCTTTTTTATTGTCATTGAACCCGTTACAATCATTTATTGATTACAAGCTCAAAAAAAGAGAAAAGTTGATCTTTTTATAAGCTTTTCTTATACAATAAAAAAATAAAAGATTACAACTTTATCAAACAACACACAAAAACTATTTATTAGCCTCTGTTTGCGTGGGATCTTTGCCTGTGCTGGGGTTTATCTTTGGATCATCACGGATCAGATCCGGTTGATCAGAATAAAAGATCAATGCTCTTGCTTGACAAAAGGAATAATCGTAGAAGTAAATAATTTCAACCAAATGAGATTACTACTCCTCTCGGAATCAAAACCAAGTTTGATCCAGAGGAAAGGGGAATGTGCCTCAGATTTCTCGAACTCTCATTCTTTATGCTGAAGAACTTCGCCAAGATCTGCTAGCCTCTCTGAAATTCATCAGAACCTTACCCTAGCACCTCTAAATTCGTGACTTCCTTTAGATATGCCTTTATGAGGATGCTAGGGGTGTATTTATAGATTTTAAATATTGTGTTTGCAGATAGGATCAAAGAACAACCGTTATTATCCGTTTAGGTGGGTTTTTAGTTGTGTAACAACTTCCACACGTTTAAGAATAAACCCACATGTTTATGGATTACTTAAGGAGTTCTAGAAGCCAATCTTATCAAAAATTACGTCAGGAGCTGACCTGGGCACGAGTCACTTTGAAGTGACTCTGAATTTCTGAGTCACTTTGAGGTGACTCGGATTTTCCGAGATAGTTTGTACTATCCATGGTATTTTGGCCTTAACTCTCTCGTCCGACCTCAGAATGAAGTGATTCAAGATGAGTTGGAAAGATGACGAAGGGACCTACAACTTTTATCTAGCTTTTTCAAATTCGAAGTGAATTATAGTCAAAATTTTAATTTCTTCTCGAACCATGAATTCTAAATCTCGTTGTTGCTTCATCGCTTCGTACTTTCATGCGCTTCTTTCGCTTTGTACGCTTCTTTTCCTCGCACATTCCTTTACTTTCTTTTGGTATCAGATGATCCTCTTTTTGGATAATCCTCTCTGACTCAGATAATATCATTCATCGTTGTCACGCCCCGCTTTCCAAAATATCAAGAATCGAAACGTGAACAAGGCCTTGACGTATTAGATTAAGGAGAGTAAATAAAAATCAGCATTTCTCCTCAACCTAATATGCTAAGTGTCAAGAAATAAATGCAAAGGCACAGGTCCCCAATCACAGTAGCGAGAATATAATAAACAACTCAGAATAGAAAAAGTCATATCGCAAATGGAATATAATCCAAGACATAATATTTGGGTCAAACACGCCCTTATTACAAAACTATCCAACTGAATACTGAAGAGATATAAAAATACACTGATCAAAAGAAAATAAAAGTGCTACAAAAATAAACTAAAAGGAATAACTAAGCTTCAGTTTATTCTTCTACTTCGTCCACTAGGCACTTCTGCTGAGAATACTCTGCTGAGAATACTCTGCAAAATTTCAAAAGAAAATGAAAGTGCTACAAAAATCAAATTCGAAGTGCCATGAATTCTAAATCTCGTTGTTGTTTCCTCGCTTCGTACTTTCATGCGCTTCTTTCGCTTTGTACGCTTCTTTGCCTTGCACATTCCTTTACTTCCTTTTGGTATCAGATGATCCTCTTTTTGGATAATCCTCTCTGACTCGGATAATATCGTTCATCGTTGTCACGCCCCGCTTTCCAAAATATCGAGAATCGAAACGTGAACAAGCCCTTGATGTATCGATTAAGGAGAGTAAATAAAAATCAGCATTTCTCCTCAACCTAATATGCTAAGTGTCAAGAAATAAATGCAAAGGCACAGGTCCCCGATCACAGTAGCGAGAATATAATAAACAACTCAAAATAGAAAAAGTCATATCGCAAATGGAATATAATCCAAGACATAATATTTGGGTCAAACACGCCCTTATTACAAAACTATCCAACTGAATACTGAAGAGATATAAAAATACACTGATCAAAAGAAAATGAAAGTGCTACAAAAATAAACTAAAAGGAATAACTAAGCTTCAGTTTATTCTTCTGCTTCGTCCACTAGGCACTTCTGCTGAGAATACTCTGGCTTTGGCTTGTCTCCAAGTTGGACCTGTCCTTCCTCTAAGTCTGACGTACATCAGAGAAAATAGGTGTACGTTAACGTGCATGGCACACGATAAGACCTCACAAAACAAAGAAAAGAATGAACGAAAACCTAATGCGAAAAATGATACAACAACAGAAATGACAAAGAAACGTACAACTGAAAATCCAACAAAATCAACATGCAAATTCACTACTAAAACATAATACTCATAAGGTTAATAGCATATAGTAACATGGTCGAATACTAGCCATCCTAAAACTCACTGGTCCACATCTCACGCAGAGTCAATGCTCATATCATCGGATAACTGACTGTTCACAAATCCCCTACGTGCATCTAATACCGCTACACGAATCGGTCAGAGGACTACACACAATCTGAGCTCGGCCTGGTCTGAACTCAGGCAAAGCTTAGGTGACGAAACAGGTCACGGACTAAGGTGACTACACGAATTCACTTTAGCCCAACAAACCAACCCCAGCGACTATACGAATTCACTAGTGCGAGCCTGGAAGATACATTAACAGCCACATCCGATCACATGAACTAAGACTTTCCCATCCCAACTCTTCTTATTTTTCTAAGTCAGCAATCATAATCCACACTAAAACTCGGGTTCATCACCTAAACTTAGTCAACACACTCACACATGTCACTAAGTCTGTTCATGACACACAAGGTCACTAAGTCATGAACCACTAAGATTCTCAAATACAACAATGAGATAATAAATAAAACTAATTCTATACGATAACATCATGGCATATCGAATATATTAAAATAAAGATCGTAAAACATGAAATGTAACTACGAACAGTAAAAACATGCATGTAGTTCGGTTTCATTAATATCTTATTATTCGAACTTTTAAACTACTCATAAAAATTATCTTTAGCTAGATAACATCAAATATAACTACGGTTAAAAGGAAATTAGAAACCATGATTGATATGCACATGAAATATCACAGTCTGCAATCATCAACACAAGATCATAAATTAATTTAAATCTAAAAATAAATAATCTTTTTGCCAAATAAATTCCTTTAAATCATAATAATTATCAAAACTATAATTCTTTTACCGAAAATAACTTAACAACTCAAAATGACCACTTTTTTCGAAATAAATAAATTTAAATTATCTATTATAATAATTATTCAAAACTAACCCATTTTCCAAATAATTTCTTTTCTCATCATAATAATTCTAAAAACATCTCAAAATAACTCTTTCTACAAAATAATTTTCCTTTAAATTACTTATCATAATATCTTTATTTAATATTAATCATCAACAAGTCCACGCAGATAATAACAATATACATGCTACAACATAATCTAAAAATTGAATGATGAGCCAAAGAATATCGGGATCTTGCCTACGAGGCCAATGCCCAATGGACGAGGCTACGATAGTACCGCTATGAATGGGGTACGACAGGTCTGAAGCAACGACTATGGTGGATCTGGACTGCGATGTCGGTAGGGTCGTTTGGTGGATTCGAGCAGGGATGAAGGCAGCAGCGTCAACAGAGTTTGTTGGATCTGGAGGGTGTCGGTGAAGGTGGCGATGACAGAGTTCGTCGGAAGAACTCGACGATGAGGGCTGCAGGGATGCGCGGGGTGAGCGGAGGAGGAAACGAGGCTGTCGGTGGCTAGGGAATATGGTCGGCGTCAGCTTAGGGGGCGGCGGGTGGTTCGTCGGAGAAGAGAGGGGGTGATGCTGGTGGAGGTTTGGGTTTGAGAGAAAATGAAGGAGAAGAGAGAGAGAAAGGGGTTAGCGACTGGGGTTGAGAACAAGGGGGAGAAGAGAGAGAGAGAGAAATTTATATATATATGGATATTTAGTGTTTTGAAAAAAATAATTGAAACTAATAATAATTACAAAATAAATTAAATAATTATGTAAAAATTATTTACATATTAAAACGTACTAGTTATATTAATACATCAGATAATACGCAATAATAAAAATAATACAATAAATTGTGCAATTAAACGAGAATAATTAATAAAAAAATATAATTACATACATAAAAAAATAAATAATTATGGAAAAATTATCTACATAATAAAATGTCCCAGTTGTACTAATACAACCGATAATATGTAATAGTAGTAATAATACAACAAATTGTACAATTAAACGAGAATAATTAATAAAAAATATAATTACTTACATTTAAAATCGAATAATTATGGAAAATTATCTACACAATAAAACATACCAATTGTACTAATACAACTGATAATATGCAATAATAGAAATAATACAATAAATTATACAAATAATACGTAATTAATAATACAACATATTATACGAAATAATAATAATAATAATAATAATAATAATAATAATAATAATAATAATAATAATAATACATATTATTTAAAATGATACGTGATAGTATTGATAACACAATAGATAAATTCTAGAAATTTTACTACACTAAATAAATTTATAAATATCTAAACCATTCAAATAAATATAAAATCAGAATTTTAAATCGTAGAAAATTCAAGAAAATCAAGAAAATACAAATACTTTTTTTACAAATAATTAAATATTTTAAAATATTAGAATATTATTTTAACTAGTATTAAAAATTCACGATCATTACAATCATCTTCTCTTTGTTTTGAACTACGTGCGGGAACCTATAGGCAATTTTTGACGCCTACAAATACCCCCTCCAAAGTACTTCAGGCTCATTCTTTTATAGAGGAGCCTAGAATACTTAGGATATAATAGGCCCAACCTTCAATTCTTAGACTTCTACATCTTTCAGTCTATTTAGTATTTTTGTCGAATAGTCTAAAATTCTTCCGGTGCTGTGTTTATCGTCTGACCGCTGTAGAAATCTTGAACTAAAAACCAGTGTTGGTTTCTGAATTGGCTCATGTCGTTGGATCGATGTTGAACTGATCATATTCATTGGGAATTCATGTCTGAACCATAATTGAACTCCTGGGTATTATCCTTTAACCTGGAATTTTTCTGAGACTTATTTCAGCGAATCTATCGTTGCGTTGATCGACATTGACCTTCATTATAGTGTGTTGTCCGATGTTAACACAGTTTATACTCATACATTTACTAGAGTCTATATAGTTTAAGCTCGACCGATGTTGTAACGCATGACAAGCCCAAGTGTAAAGGTTGTAGGACCAACCGTTGATGCTGGTTCATTTGTAGGTACAGATCTCATCCTTACGTCCCGCTGGTTATTTGCTTACCCATAGGAGAGTTTTGGTTATAGGACTAGCTATTGGAGCTGATACGACTACCATTGCGAATGCTTTAAAGGTTCCTCATGGAGACTTCGACTAGAATTGATGTTGTCCCGGGTGATTAAGTCACGAGACCAACTGATGAAGCTGGTGCGTCAGCGACTATCGTACTTATAGGATTTTTAGCAAACCCTCAGTCATCAATGGATTAGATAAGCCTCTACTGACTATCGTTTGAGTTAGGCTAGCATGCGGATTGTCTCAGCCCATTCCGCATGTAACGTTATGCTAAAAGAGTTAACTCTCTTAGACTTAGTGCTATGATATTGAATACATAGACTTTACCATTGTTACAGGAATGGGCTACTCGACAATGCATGTTGGGCATAGACTTGAACAATTCTTCGATCTCTGGTTATCCTTAAGAATATTATGTGTAATATTCTTAAGGAACTTCACGTTGGAAATAAAAGAAGCAATTTATCCTCATATACCCGTTGGAGGTTGGGGAAATAGTTTATACTCGTATAACCATTAGAGTATGGGAGCAGTTTAACCTTATATACCTGGTAAAGTATTGAGAAATAGTTTATACTTGTATACTCTTCAGAGTGTACCATTCTCATTCGGCTCATTTCGTCATTATGATGCTGGCATCGGCCAAGGCTTGAATGCTATTCTTGAGAGTGAAGCAAGCCTTGGTGGAATGAAGGATCCTACTGTAGTACGTACAGTACTTTGGATCTAAAATGTTATTAGCTTCATCCTTATTTGTAATAGGTGGTAGCTTGATTTTGTTATTTTCAATGAGGTAATTGAAGATAGCTAGAACCTCTTCATCCTTGAAGGAGTACTCTTTTTGGAGTCTTGGGTCCAAAGTCTTTCACTATCTCTGGGGTTGCTGCTGTGATGTCTAATTAACATCAATAGTTACTGCAGGTACCTTCCTTTTATCACCGGAGGTGAAGTTTGAGTTTGGAGGGTTAGCCGTCGGTTGGTTTCTCTCGACTTTCTTCCTTCTAAGGAAGCGTTCGTCCTGCTCTCCATGCACCTTCAACTCTTTCTAAGTATTAGACGGTGCTACTCCCATAACTTCTAAGATATCAATGGATAGGTTAGGATGATAGGTTTGGAGGATGAAGTCCTCTATGATCAGATCTTGGCAATTCATCACCTTATTTCAAAAGCGCTTGACAAAATCATTGACCATCTCTTCGTCTTCCTGTTTTTCCTTAAAGGGAGTCCTGATTGATACCTTGGTGTCATCATCAAAGAAATTACTGAGAAATGAGCTTTCCATACCATCCTAGCTGTTGATGCTTCTAGGCTTGAGACGATGGTACTAATTGAAGATAGGCCCGTGAAGTGTGCCAACGAATGACTGGACCATCAAAGGCTCGTTGCTAGAGATTACTCCCAAGTGAGACTTGAAATAAATCAAGTGTTCAGTGGGGAAACCCTTCTCGTCGAACGACATGAAATTGATTAGTTTGAACTTCACTGGATACGTGATCGGCTCCTACTCTCTTGGATAGGGACATGGAATGCCGGTCTTCTCCACCTTCTGAATGGACATTGATTTTGCCCTCGAGGTCCTTCATCTTCTCATCCTCGCTTGTATCCTTCCTTACTTGATTTTGAGGAGGAACATCACGGCCACCCTCGACATTGTCATCATCGGTGGGACCACCACCAATGTTGTTATATTTAGTGGGGCCACCCCTAGTATTTTGGTCAACGGGAGGGTTATCTACATCGAGGTGTTCATCCATGTTTGAATCGCCACCTGCCCGGTAGGTATGTTGTGATGACTAGATTTGCCAAACTGATTAGACAAAACCCGGATCTGTTAGTCGTGCATTTCCCTCATTTGCTGCATAGCCATTTTCATTTTAATTTTGAATGCTTCTTTATGCTTGGATAGAGTATCCTTAAGAATTTTAGCCATTTGCTCGGTGTTGATCATAAATGCCTCGCGGGATTGTCCTAGGCTGGATACCATATTGTTAGCAGTGACTACAGAGTTAGCATCTGATGCACATCATCCGAGGATAATCCTATATTCATCCTTTGATAGTCCCCACGTCTAGTAGTCCCTATGTGTAGCCGAGTTAGATGATTCGATATGAGGGGGTTAGAACTAGAAGGTCGAGTTGACTTTCCCTTATTAGCCACATTAATTTTGACTTCTGGAAGTTCGTTATCTTGAACGGCTAATTGTTTCTTGCAGAAATGCCTTAGCTTGGTTTTTGATGCTTTAGAGGAAAGCCTTTGGAATACTGAGACTCTTTGTGAAGCGGTCTTGGGGCAGCTACGCGCTGATAATACTGTCCTAATAAGTTTGGCACACAGACAATGAAAGTTCGTCTCCCGGGTATCTCTCTTTCAAGATCTGTTCGTACCCCTAGCCCGATAGTACAACTCATCAGCATGATTGCCGGAGAAACCTATCGTGTGCTAGCATAACTTCCCATGTATAACGTTATCATCATCAGATGAACACGTTTTCCTCTGGGGATTCAATGTCTTATTAGCATTCTCAAGAGTCGCACGTTTGGAGCCATATTTTCGTGAGCGCAGGACCTCAATGGGCTCTTGGACTTCGACAAACAGTCTGAGGTAGTTAGTTATAAGGGTTTTCCTATTATAGGAAGCTTTCAAATTGTTGCAAGGGCATGTGTGACCCCCAGCTCGATGAGTTACTCGGGGTTCGTACATCGGGCCCAAGCGTTCTTTGACTAGAGCTTTGCCTTGATCCTTGTGCAAAGGACTAAGGCGATCCGCTATTGCTTTTTTGTCTATGGATATGTCCACACAGTCATGGGGCTTAACCGGAGTTGCGGGATCGATTGGAGTAGAGGCGGAACTCGACAAAACTAAAAAAACAAGTGTGAGGGCATGTCTGGCTCGACCCTGGTGCGGGTCACATTGGGGTGACCCGCTGATGGCCGGGTCACCTTGTGGTGACCCACGGTTGGCTGAGTCACATCATGGTGACCCGTGGCTGGCCGGATCACTTGGGTGTGACTCGCATTTTTCGGTCTTTTTGGCCGCTGTTTTGAGCTTCGGTCTTCAGACTTGGCACGGTTTTGCTGGTTCCTTGACCACCTCTTGCTTCTGTAACTCTCGAGCCTTCTGCACAAGAATCCGCACATGCGCAAGGAGTGAGCAGCGTTTTTGGATACACTCCTCAAGGGTTGAACGGGTCCTTTTGACTTGGATCCATTCATTCGTTACTGGTTTGGAGGAGGGGCCGTTTGCTCACTGTTGAGGTGCTCGATGCTCCTTGAATTTTAGATCCGCTTCGTAACAGATCCCGTCTACAGCCTCCAAAACCTTGGCGAATTGGCATGCGAGGTGTTGACGCTTTCTTTGGTGAGCTCTCTTCGATAAAATGGGCACGCCTCCAGCGGCTATCTCCTTGATTGAGGAGGAGTCCAGATCTACAGATCCGGACTCGTTGGAGGCCGAAGGGGCGTTGCAAGGTGAGACTGTAGCAGCAACGGGAGCCTTGATCTTCCTACACTTACGATTGGCAGAGGATCTGGAAGTGGGGGAAGACAAATATTCCTAAAATTTCTGTTAGTCGAACTCGTAATCGACCTCTTCGTCAACCGGGATCTAGATCCAAGGTTGTGACACGACAGCCTCTGCAACGAAGCTGTTGGCTCCTACTGTTATCGTCGGTGTGTTTGGGTCAAAAGTTACCTTTTTCATTGCCATTGAACCTGTTACAATCGTTTATCGATTACAAACTCAAAAAAAAAGAGAAAAGTTGATCATTTTATAAAATCTTCTTACACAATAAAAAAATAAAAGATTACAATTTTATCAAGCAATACACAGAAACTATTTATTAGCTCTGTTTGTGTGGGATCTTTGCCTACGCTGGGTTTATCCGTAGACCACCGCGGATAAGATCCGGTTGATCGAAATAAAAGATCAATGCTCTTGCTTCACAAAGGAAACAGTCACAGAAGTAAATAATCTCGACCAAGTAAGATTACTACTCTTCTTGAGATCAAAACTCAGTTTAATCCAGAGGAAAGGGGAATGAGTCTCAAATCTCTCGAACTCTCTCTTTTTATGCTGAATAACTTCGCCAAGATCTGCTAGCCTCTCTGAAATTCGTCAGAACCTCACCTTAGCTCCTTTAAAATTTATGGCTCCCTTTAGATCTACCTTTATGAGGGTGCTAGGGGTATATTTATAGATTTTAAATACCGTGTTTGTTATAGGATCGAAGAACAACCGTTATTATCCGTTTATGTAGGTTTTCGGTTCTATAACAACTTCCATATGTTTAAGGATAACCCCATATGTTTATGGATGACCCCAAGGAGTTTTAGAAGCCAACATTATTAGAAAACACGTTGGGAGCTTACCTGGGCATGAGTCACTTCGAAGTGACTCGAAATTTCCGAGTCACTTTGAGGTGACTCGGATTTATCGAGATAGTTTGTACTGTATATGATATTTTGGCCTTAACTCTCTCATCTAATCTCAGAATGAAGTGATTCAAGATGTGTTGAAAAGAGATTGAAGAGACGTACAACGTTTATCTTTTGAGATTTTTTGAATTCAAAGAGAATCATGGTTAAAGTTTTAATTCTTCTCAAACCATGCATTCTAAATCTCGTTGTTGCTTCATCGCTTCGTACTTTCACACGCTTCTTCTGCTTTGTGTGCTTCTTCACCTCGCGCGTTCCTTTGCTTCCTTTTGGCATCAGATGATCCTCTTTTTGGATAATCCTCTCTGACTCGGATAATAGCGTTCATCGCCTTCTCTTTGTTTTGAACTACGTGCGGGTACCTATAAGCAATTTTTAACGCCTGCAATGATATTTATGTAAAACAATCAAACTAAAAGAGGATAATGGGTTTTTTATTTTCAAAAAAAAAACTCTAGTAGTCCAGCGTTTTTAAAATATGTACTAAAATTATGAGTTACAAAGTCTTCAAACTTAACAACATGACCGGCTAGTATCTCAAAGGTTTAGAATTCTTTAAATTGTGCAAGCAAACTAGGATCTTTTAAGTGCATTTGAGTAGTCTTCAGTAATATTTGAAGGACTAGACCTTGATCTCTTAGATCTAGATATGATTCAAGTAAGAAATTTCAAAAGATCAAGTGTAGAAGACTTACTAAAACTCTGGATGCCCTAGAAGATGCTAACAGTCGGCTAATAGAGGTTGTAGTCGACAACAAGAACTGGCAAACTCAAGAAAAACAAAGAACTTGAGGGAAATTTGTGAAAAAAATAAAAGGAGTGAAGATATCCTAACCTAGATTCGGTCCTAAAGAGGGGAGATGGTTCTTGTCAGTTTTAGGAGAGTGAGGGAGTGTGTAGTTATTTATTTAGGGTAGTTTTCTTATGTAAAAATCAATGGCTAAGATTAAAACATGAATTCAAATGTATGGACATGATTTGATCTTAATAGAAGTTGATTTAGGGCTAGGTTTGATAAGGTAAAAAATGAGTGGTTGAGATCAATTTGACTTAAGTTTAATGGGTATTGGGTTTTGGGTTTGGTGGGTAAAGGATCCAATATGCTCAAAAAACATGTACGTGTGAAAACTGCTATTTAAATAGTTGACTACTAAGATAATTAGTCGACTACTCTGTAGTTGACAGAGTTCTGTAAATCGAGTTGAACTTTGATTAGTTGACTACTAACACTATTAGTCGACTAGTCAATAATCGACAAAAAATTGTACATTCGTTTTCACTTTAGATTAGTCGACTACTATCCTTATTAGTCGACTAGTTTGTAATAAACAGAATGTCATATATGCAAAATGTGTGCATGTAGTCGACTACTAACCTACTTAGTCAACTACTAAGCCTGTGTATGTATATGTATTGATCTTAAAAAATTAATTTAAATCTACAATTGAACATATACCTAATTCCCTTCTTAATTTAACATAAATTTCTTCTTTTAATGGTTTTGTTAGTATATCTGCAATTTGTTTATCGGTAGATACAAACTCTAATGAAATGTCACCTTTAAGCACATGATCTCAAAAGAAATAATGTCTAATGTAATTGTATTTTGTATATGAATGTTGAATAGGATTTTTAAATAAATTAATATCACTGGTATTATCACACATTATGGAGGATGTGAGACAAACTATACCATAATCAGATAATATTTGTTTCATCCTTAGAACTTGAGCACATGCAAAACTTGCAGTAATATATTTTGCTTTAGTTGTTGATAATGATACTGAATTTTACTTTTTACTAAACCAATATACAAGTGAATGTCATAAAAAATGACATATATCACTTGTACTTTTCCTATCGGATTTGCACCCAGTAAAATCAGCATCACTATATGATATTAAATCAAATATGCTATTTTTAGGATAAATAAACCATATTCTATAGTATCTTTAAGATATCTAAATTTTTTCACTGCTTTAAGGTGTGACTCTTTAGGATTAGATTGAAATCTAGCACATAAACAAACACTAAACATCATATCGGGTCTACTAGTGATAAGGTAAAGAAGTGATCCAATCATACCTCGATATTATTTTTGATCAACATTCTTATCATTATCATCCTTGTCAAGAGATGTAGTTGTACTCATTGGAGTTCTTTTGCTTGTTGTATTGTCCATCCCAAAGCGTTTGAGTAATTCTTTTACATATTTTCTTTGGTTGATGAATATTCCTTCCTTCAATTGTTTAATTTGTATTTCAAGAAGGAAGTTGAGTTCACCCATGTGACTCATTTCAAATTCATCCTGCATTGTCTTAGTAAATGCTTGACAAAGATCATTATTAGAAGAACCAAATATAATATCATCTACATATATTTTAATTTACAAAATATCTTTATTTATTTTCTTAATAAATAGTGTAGAGTTAACCTTCCTAATTTCAAATCTGAAAGTCAAAAGAATGTTCTTTAGTCTATCATACCAAGCACGTGGTGCTTGTTTAAGACAATATAAAACTTTCTTAAGTTTGAAAACATGGTTTGGAAAACTTTCATGTCCAAATCCGGGAGGTTGTTTTATAAAAACTTCTTCTTTAATAAATCCATTTAAAAATGCACTTTTAACATCCATTTAAAGTAGTTTAAAATCCACAAAACATGCAAATGCAAGTAAAATTCTAATAGATTCTAAACGAGCAACTAGTATATAGGTTTCATTATAATTAATACCTTCGTTTTTATTATAACATTGTGCAACCAATCTGGCTTTGTTTCTAATAACTTGACCAGACTCATCCAATTTATTTTGAAATATCCATTTGGTTCCAATAATGAATTTATCTTGTGGTCTAGGCATAAGATCCCAAATGTTATCTCTTGTAAATTGGTTGAGTTCCTCTTACATAGCTATAATCCAAAAATTATCTTTACATGCTTCTTTAATATTTTTAGGTTCTTTTGTAGAAACAAAAGCAACATGAGTATATAAATCTAGTTGTGATCTAGTTTGAACACTACGAGAAATATCACCAATGATCAAATCATATGGATGATTTCTAACTTCTACTTATGCTTTAATTAAAATATTAGTATCATTAGAATCATTAATAATAGGAGATGGTTGATCATTAACATCATCATCATCATTATTATTATTTTTACTAGTATTAACATATGATTCTTCAAAAGAAACATGTATTGATTCTTCTATTGGAGAAGTTTTTTTGTTAAAAATTCTATAAGATTTACTATGCATAGAATAACCGACAAAAATACATTCATCAGATTAATCAAACTTATCTAAATTTTATTTTGTATTTAATATATACCATTTACATCCAAAAACTTTAAAATATAAAACTTTAGGAATGCGATTGTAAAATAATTCAAAACTTGTTTTATTTAAAATATTTCTTAATAAAATTCTATTTAAAACATAGCATGCAGTATTAATTGCTTCTGCCTCAAAAATATTTAGGAAGTTTAGAATCACATAACATTATTCTAGCACATTCTTGTAAAGTTCTATTTTTTCTTTTAACAACTCTATTTTATTGTGGAGTGTAAGGAAAAGAGAATTCATGTGAAATACCATTTTTATTATAAAAATCAGAAAATAATTTATTTTCAAACTCACCACCATGATCACTTCTAATAGTAACAATAGTAGCAAATTTTTGACTTTGTATCTTTTTACAAAATATAGAAAACTCATCAAAAGCATCATTTTTATGTTTTAAAGACATAACCCAAGTAAATCTTGAATAATCATCAATAATGATAAATGTATATCTACTTCCATTTAAAGATGCAATTCTAGAAGGACCAAATAAATCCATATATAATAATTCTAATGGTCTACTTGTAGAAACAATACCATTAGGTTTAAAAGTTAATTTATGTATTTTTCCTTATTTACATGCATCACAAAAATAATTTTTTTAATATAATTTTAGGCAAACCATTTACCAAATTATGTTTAGAAATACATGAAATATTTTTTTATATTAACATGTCCACATCTTCTATGCCATAATAATGAATCATCAATTGATGCAACTATACAATGATCATTAGAATAAAAATTCATGGATAAAATATATATATCTTTCTTTCTACTTCCTTTAAATAAAATATTGGTTAAATCATTATCATAGATAAGACATGAATTTTTTTCAAAAATAATTTTAAAATTTTTATCACATAGTTGACTTATACTTAGAAGATTATATTTTAAACCATCTACTAATAAAACATTATCTATTAGTCGTTTGTCAACGTTACCTACAGTTCCAACACCAATTATTTGACCTTTGTTTTCGTCTCCAAAAGTGACAGTTTCTCCCTTTTTGTATTGAACTGAAGACAACATTTGAGTATTTCCGGTTATATGTTGGAAAACCCACTATCTAGTATTCACCTTTCTTTTTGAGGTACCTGAAATATAGACATATAAGCATTGTTACCCTTTTATATTGGGTCCATGGGATTAGCCCTTAGGAGACCAAATCTATTTGGAATTTGGTTTCCCCTTATTAACATAAATATAATTAACAGAATTGCATACGTTTTCTTAAAATTAGAAATATAAACATTTCTATCATGCAAGCTAGTATTTTGAGGCACCCAAATGAACATGGATAAAACATGATAATTATTTCTTGAATATGAAAATTTATGAGTATTTTAATATAAGTATTCCTTGATAATGGTGCATGAAATTAACTAACAATTTTAGTCATAGAAGACGATGCATGATGTGTTCTAGTAACATTATCATTCTTCTCATGAAGATATCCTAAACCAAATTTTTAATTAGAAGACTTTTGAAAAGTTAATAAATTAGTAAAGTCTTCTTTTCCTTTATCAAACTTGTTTACATTTAAAAACAACTCTTAATATTTGAGTTTAAGAGAAACCACATTATTATCTAAATCTAAAATTTAATTTTTTATAACATTGTATTCAGATTTAAGATAAACATTATTTTGAGTAAATAATTTATTTTTAGAAAAATTTTTATCATTTAATTCCTTCAAATCTTCTATTTGTGTAGAATTTGAAGAAACTAATTCTAAGTTTAATCTTTCATTTTTATTTTTCAAAATCTTGTAATTAGCATTTAAATCTTTAAATTTAATATAAAATTCATTAAAAACATCTAATAAATTTTTATTATCTAAAGAATCATTTACTTAATTTTCTTGTGCCATGAAGCACATGTGGAAGGATTCTTCATTGTCTCCTTCTTCATCATCGGATGATGAATTGTCACTATCATCCCAGGCCACGACCATAACCACCTTCTTCTTCTTGAAGTTGTTGGTGTTGATGGACTTTGATCTGGACTTGAGAAGTGGACAATCCTTCTTTATATGTCCTGGCTTATTACAATTGAAACACAAAGAAGAATCATTATTAGTATTCTTAAACTTATTTGATTTAAACTTACCTTTCTTTAGAAATCGTTTGAATTTCTTTGTAATCAATGCAATATCCTCATCATCTTTGTTAGATTCTTTGGTGTTGGAGGATACATTGAAAGAAAGTATCTTCTTCTTCTTTGGTTCGTCATCATTCTTTCTATCTTCAAGTTGAACTTCATATTCCATAAGTTTTCCGATAAGATCTCTATAGTTTGAGTTGAAAGATCGTTGGCATCTTCAATAGCCGTAGTCTTCTTCTCCCGTTCCGGAGTTAGTGCTCTTAGGATTTTCCTTACCATCTCAACTTGAGTGTATTCTTTGCCAAGTCCAATTAAGGATTTAGTAATATCTATAAATCTTGTGAACATCTCCGTGATAGTCTCATTTTCTTTCATCTTGAATAGTTCAAACCTGTGAACAAGAACATAAATTTTTATTTCTTGAACTTTGTTAGTTCCTTCATGTGTTACCTCAAAAGTATGCTAAATTTGATATGTTGAAGTAGAGATAGACACTCGATTGAATTCGTTCTTGTCCAAGGCACAAAACAGTGCATTCATTGCCTTTGAATCTAGATTCATATTTGTTCTTTGAACAATAGTTCATTCGGTGTAAAGAGTGTTTGGCTTTGTGAATTCATTCTCAACAATGTTCCAAAGTTCGTAGCCAAGAGATTGAAGGTAGATCTTCATTCAGCATTTCCAATAGTTGTAGTTTGTACCATCGAACAGTGGTGGTCGCTGTGTGGAATGTCCCTCTTTGAATTGTGATGTATTTGTTGTTGCCATCTTTCATCGTGCTTTGATACCAAATATAGGATCTGATCTAATACACACTAAATACTAGAGGGGTGGGGGGGGGGGGTGGGGGTGAATAGTGTTCCTTTCAAAATTTACAAAGTAGATTATAAATTGTAAGGAAAGAATCAACAATCACAGAAATTTGAACAATCACAAATACAGAAGATTTATACTGGTTCCACCACCCTGGGTGTACATTCAGTCCCTAAGCAAATCCCGTTTGAGAGTTTTACTATGTTGAAAAACTGTTACAAAATCAAAAGCAAACCTGACCAATTTGTAAGATCATACAAATTGCAACAATCTCTAAACCAAGAGATCACCTCTCACACCCGAGAGCAACCTTCTTTGATAAAAGAACACAATTCCTATAAGTCTTGAAGTAGGTGTTGTGCTGTAGTGGCTTAGGAACTCTTTTAATCTCTGATTAATGCCTAAACTCTTTGTATATATGATGAAGATCAATAGCAATCTCAGAAATCACTTTTATGAACACTTAGACTAAAAATCTGAATTTTGAACTCTTGAATTTGCAAAAATGCTTGATCCTATACGTATTAATCTTGGTGGCAAATTCTGAACTTTAATACCTATTTATAGCCTCTGAAAAGACAAATTTTTTAACCTAAATAATGTGCACAAATGGCTATAAACAGTCATAAATTTAAATTCTAAAATCTGAAAAAACTATATCTGAAGTCGACTACAATGCTTAGTAGTCAACTACACTGAGTCATAACAGACTCTATGAAGTCAGATTATTTCTTAGTAGTCAACTACATTAGTCATTAGTCGACTATACTATAAACACAGAGTTATGGAATTTTAAACTGACTCTTAATAGTCGACTATAACTCCTAGTAGTCGTCTACACTGTAATATCGTAAAAAATGGAATTCTGTCTAAGTCTTTAATAGTCGACTACAATATGTATTAGTCGACTACATTGTAAAATGAGAGAAACTGATATTTTGATCAAGGCTTTAGTAGTCGACTACTATTCTTATTGGTCGACTACTACTAGTAGGACGTGCACAAATGGCTGTCATTCTGGTAATGAGAGGAGCCATGATATCCACCAAATACTGAGGAGCCTGCTGTGGCTCGGGTGGTGCCTGCTCCTACTCGCACGGAGCCTGCTGTGGCTCAGGTAGAGCTTGCTGGGGCTCTGCCTGAGCGGCTCAGCGAGTGCCGGGTCTGCCACGTCCTGTCATCTCTGATGAGAAAATAAAAGTTCATGAGTCAAAGTAGACATATATACATACAAAATGTATCACAATACAATTTTCACAACATATAGTATTCACACATATACTTTAAACAAAAATAGTTATCACAAAAAAAATTCTCAAATTTTGAGATATACGCATATATCGTCCTCACTCATACTAGGAAATCCTTACGGACTCTATACATGAATCCTAAGAAACTTTATTGTAGCTTCACGACTCGACACAGGATGATCCTAAGGATACTGGAACCTGGCTCTGATACCAACTGTGACGCTCCTGGGTTCACACAAGGCTGTATTCTAAGGTGAAACCAAGAATGTCAAACCTGCCATGCACCACACCGTATAATAACAAGTTTCACCATCACAATTAACATCTCTCTAGTAGAGTCAACAATAGGTGTAGGTACAAAAGCAAGTAAAAGATAATGCAAGAGATAACTGATGAAATGACAACAACCACATAAATATCTCATCATCCAACATACAGAAATACATAGTCAATGGCTGAAATAGATAAACTTGAGTTCTTAACAAGTCTCAAATACAAAATGTCTGATTAAAGGAAATAAGGCACACAGCCTTTACAACATCTAGAATATAGTCCTCAAATGTCTAACACAGTCTACAGTGGAGCTCCAAAAATAAAATATAACTAAGAATAGATAGCTGAAGTTAAAGTGCATCGCCATCAACCTGCGGCTCTCCGGGCTCCTGGCTCGTTACCTGAAAGGGGGATGGACAACGAGCGTCAAAGAGCTAGCGAGCAACATCACAACCAACCCCAAGGGAGAGGGCTCGTTGTATATGAAAAATACAGTTATCACAAAATAATATAAAATTATTTATCCTAAGAATAATAGGTTTTAGTACTTAGCAAATTTCAACATGAGCATAGGTACGTCGAGCTAAATAATCCAAACAAGGAAACCCTCATGTATATACCTTGTATCTCAAATTAAAAATCCCTAAGTACTAAACCCGGAGTCTAATACATGAACAATAAAGAAAAGACAACAATCCCATCTCTACCAATAATCATAGTTATGTCAAAGTTACAATAAGTGTCATGTCCAGCCTAGGTAGCTATCATGTCCAAACTTTATCAATATCTCGTGCTCAAAACTCAAATATGTATCATGCTCAAGGTTTAGCAAAATGTCCAACACATGGACTAAAGGTAATGCATGTCCAACACGTGGACTGAAAAAAATGCATGTCCAACACATGAACCGAGATGATAAGTATCTAACACATGGATTAATAGTAATGCATGCCCAACACATGGACTATGAATAAAGAGGTGTAATTGTCAAAGGTATATGTGGAAAAATATACATATCCCAAATTTGCACGTGTTTCGATGTGCGGGTCTAAACTTATGTCAAAAATCAACCCTCATGTGTAGATAAATCACTAACATCGCAAACTAGTATGAGATAAATGTGGTGATCTCTCGAACACCCGAAAATATCAACAAAAAGTCAGCATGTACACAAAACTGTGTGGCAGTCGACCGCAGAGGTCACTCCGGTCGACCGCACACAGATCACAAATCTACTGAGCGCAAAATTTAGCGGCGGTCGACCGCAGAGTCTACTCCGGTCGACCGCGAAAAGAGCAGAAACCCTCATGCTCAGCAAAACACCCAGCGGTCGACCGCCGCGTCCACTACGGTCGATCGCGAAGCAGACAGAAGCCCAGTTTGGGTTTTTGTCAGCTTCGAACCACATACAAACTTGATGATCTTCACACTATTGTAAATCTAACATTTCTAATATGTCATATAATAGAAAATAACTAACTTAAACATTTAAAATCTCGTCACCAAAGTCCCAAACACATATACATGTATGATTTGAAAGTTTTAAAACAATAAAACAGAATTTACTCTTATTAAAACATTTTCAGATCTAGATCTCAGGAATACAAATTCGTGGGTGAGCTTTTAAAATCTGAAATACTTGATTTATGCATCATATTCCATAATGATCTATTATTTATACAAAAATATGATTTTAGGCCCAATAAACCAGACTAAAACTCAAATTTAAGAATAAAAACAAAAGGGGTGAAGTAGGGCGAGATGTTACTCGCCTCTGATGAGAAACAAGCTCCTAGATCTGCAGGAGGATGATACCCTTCGCTGAATCCCAACAAAAATCTGCTGAAAATCCTTCAAAACTCCTCCAAAATCGCCAAAAACGAAAACTAGGGTTTGAGGGGGAAGAGGGGGCTAGGGTTTCTATTTTCAGATCAAAAGGGGCTCTCTCGGGTATAGAAGAATATATACTAACCCCTCAACCCGACCCGAAACCCATTTAGACCCAAACCCAGGAAAGCTCTCTGTCTGTTGGGCGGTTGACCGCCACGACCATCGCGGTTGACCGTACAATAGGAAAATAATTTCCTGAGCGCTCGACTGCTGTGCGGTCGACCGCCGCACCCATCATGGTCGACCGCGCAGCAGAAAAACTACCTGATGAGATTATTATCAACATGATGCTCAAACCACTCAATATTTCTCCCATATAAACACTTGTTGGGTTTCCAAACACTGATTATCACATTCATCTAATATATATATATGATTGTTTATCTCAAAAGACTTAGTCATCACCAATAATTCACATATATTCATTATAAAAAAAATTACGGGGTTCTACATTCTCCCCCCCTTAAAACAATTTCACCCTCGAAATTCAGAACTCATATCCAATGCATAATAATACTAGAAAATCACGTCGAGGTCTAATCCAACCCGTAAATATACACATCTCGCAATAATAAACTCTAGATAAGCATATAGTGATATTTATACTTAACGATCTCAAATGATAATATTCTAATTCAACCCCTAATCTAACAGAACTAGTACGTCGGGCGAAAAATCTAAACAAGGAACCCCCCATATATATACTATGTGTTCTGAAAGATTAGGAATTAAGTGAAAATACCCTCATTCTAGTGTTAAATATAAATATCAAGATATATATAAAAACACAAGTAAGAATTTACATTATAATTAAATTTAATTAATTTACCTGCTCAAACAAATGTGGGTAGTCGCATCGCATGTCCTCCTCACGCTCCCAAGAAGCTTCCTCAACTCCACTTCGGTTCTATTGAACTTTCACCAATGGAATCACGTTGTTCCTGAGTCTCTTATCTTCTCTAGCTAGTATAGACACTGGAATCTCTATAGTAGTCAAATCATCCCGAAGCTCAATCTCCGGTGCATCCAACACTCGCTGCTGCTCCTCGTCATACAAGTGTTTCTTGAGCATAGAAATATGGAACACATTGTGTATACTAGACATAGATGCTGGAAGATCTAGTCTGTATGACACAGCTCCAATGTGTTCCAAAATCCAGAAAGGTCCAATATATCTCGGTGCAAGCTTCCCACGCCTCCCGAATCGCTGCACGCCTTTCATAGGCGATACCTTCAGCATAACCAAATCCCCAATCTGAAACTCTAGAGGTCTTCACCTCTTATCTGCATAGCTCTTCTGCCGACTCTGAGTGGCTAGAATTCACTCTCTGATCAATGCTACCTTCTCAGTAGTCTGCCTTACAAGCTCTGGCCCAAGCATCAAGCTATCCTCCGGCTCTGCCCAACATATCGGTGATCTACATGGTCTCCCGTACAATGCCTCATACGGAGCCATACCGATCGTCGCTTGATAACTGTTGTTATAAGTGAATTCTATCAATGGAATATGATCCTCCCAGCTGCCTTGAAAGTCAATGACACATGCCCACAACATGTCGTCCAACACCTGATTGACCCTCTCCGTCTGACCATCCCTCTGTGGGTAGAATACACTACTATAAGATAGCATTCTGCCAAATGAGTCCTGGAAACTCCTCCAAAAATGCGAAGTGAAAACCGATCCTCGATCCGACACGATCGTATTTGGAACTCCGTGAAGTCAAACTATCTCCCGAATGAAGATCCTCGCATAAGTCTCGGCTATATAAGTGGTCCTCATTGGAATAAAATGTGCTGACTTTGTCAACCGGTCCACTATCACCCAAACAGAGTCATTCCCCTTCTTCGACTTTGACAACCCTACAATAAAGTCTATAGAAATGTCCACCCACTTCCACTCTAGAATAGGCAAAGGCTGAAGTGTCCTTACCGGTCTCTGATGCTTTGCCTTCACCTGCTGACAGGTAAAATACTTAGCCACATACTCCGTAATCTCTCTACGCATATCACTCTACCAGAAATGTCTCTTCAGGTCCTTGTACATCTTGGTAGTCCCTGGATGTACTGTGTACCGAGTACGATGCGCCTCATTAAATAACTCCCTCATTAGCTCTTCACTGGCTGGCATAACCAGTCTACCCTTCATCTGTAGCCCTCCATCTACTTCAATAGTCCAATCGGCCTTAGGCTCTTTGGAAATCTCCTCCTTACGGATTTGAATCCAAGAGTCTTCCAACTGAGCTCTGACAACTCTGTCACTCCAAGATGGCTGCACTGACATAACTCTCAAAAATGCACTGGTGCCACCAACCTCAGGTCTAAAATCAAACTGGCTAAGGATGAGAATATCTCGATGTAACGAGCTCCTCAAAGCCGCAATCTGATGTCGACGCTTCCTACTCAAGGTTTCCGCTACGACGTTCGCCTTCCCGGGATGATACTGAATTACGAACTCGTAGTCCTTGATAAACTCAATCCACCTCCGCTGTCTCTGGTTGAGTTCCTTCTGAGAGAAAAGATATTTCAGACTCTGATGGTCTGTAAACAACTCAAACTGCACTCCATACAAATAGTACCTCCATGACTTTAGTGCAAATACCACTGCTGCTAACTCCAAGTCATGAGCAGGATAGTTCTGCTCATGCACTCTCAACTGCCGTGAGATATAAGCTACTACTCTCTGAGTCTGCATAAGGACGCCTCCTAATCCTGCCAAAGATGCATCTGTGTAGACGACAAATGTCCTGTCGCTGCTCGGAATAGTCAAAACCGGTGCTGTAGTCAACTTAGCCTTTAATATATCAAAGGCCTCCTGGCACTCTGTGCTCCAAATAAACTGTACACCCTTCTTCGCAAGGCGTGTAAGTGGTGTCGAAATCTTCAAGAAGTCCTGGATGAACTTCCGGTAATATCCTGCTAGCCCCAAGAAGCTACGAATCTCCGTCACCTTCTTCGGCGGTTCCCAATCAAGCACTGTTGTGACCATAGCTGGGTCTATTGATACGCCCTCTCTGCTAATGACATGGCAGAGAAATCTGACCTCTGAAAGCCAAAACTCGCACTTGCTGAACTTGGCGTATAAATGGTGCTCCCGTAGGGTCTGTAAAGCTAATCGGAGATGCTGCTCATGATCGGCCTCCGATCTCGAATAAATAAGGATGCCGTCGATGAAAATAATCACGAACTGGTCTAAGAAAGGACAAAAAACCTGGTTCATTAAATCCATGATTACCACGGGTACATTGGTTAACCCAAATGGCATGACCATGAACTCAAAAGATCCATATCGAGTTAGAAATGCGTTCTTAGGGATATCCATCTCCCGAACCCACAACTGATGATAGCCAAAATGAAGATCTATCTTCGAGAAAAACTAGGCTCCCTGCAACTGGTCGAACAAGTCATCAATCCTCGGTAATGGATACCTGTTCTGGATAGTGACCTTGTTCAACTCCCTATAATCAATGCACAATCTCATACTACCATCCTTCTTCTTCACGAAGAGAACCGGTGCGCCCTACTAGGTCTGAAGTTTCCGCATCTCAGTTGGTGCCATGCGATAGGGTGCGCGGGATATTGGGGCTGTGCCCGGCTACAACTCAATACAAAACTTAACCTCTCTCACAGGAGGTAACCCAGGTATGTCCTGCAAGACATCCTGATAATCTGAGACAGCTCTGGTCTCTAACAAATCAGAACTCTAATCCCGTCGCATCACCTCATCGATGAACGCCAGAAACGACTCTGCAAAATGGTTGCCCTAAGAAGTGGCCACAATCATCTCGGACCCATCGGATGCTCGCAATCTGACTGTCTTCGCAAAACAGTCAATACTAATATGGTAGGATGACAACTAATCCATACCAAGGATGACATCGAACTCGAACATATGCAACACTATTAAATCGACAACGAACTCCGACTCATCTAGACTGATAGTACACCTCCTACAAATGCTCTCCAGAAGAGATACCTCTCCTAGAGGGGTAGAAACTGATAAAGGGGTGTCTAAAGGCTAAGCTACGAGCTGGAGTCTAGTCATAAATGCATGCGAGATGAAAGAATGCGAAGCTCCCGAATCGAAAAGAATACGGGCGGGAAAAGAATCCACAAGGAACATACCCTCCACTATGGCTCTGCTAGCTCCATGATCACGCGGGACTACCGCATACACTCTGCCTGTGGCTGGAGGCTGCTCTACTACTGGAGCGGGAGAATATGGGACAATCTGCCCATGAGAAACCCCCTGAACTGCTCGAATCTACCCCTCAGTCCTCTGTACTACGGGTGGTGCCTCAAGTCTATTCTGCTGGCCCTAACCTCTGCCCTGCTGTCGCTGCTACTGCTGGTTCGGACCCCTACCCTGCTAAGCTCCTATTGGTGCACTACGACACTCTGATGCCTTGTGTCCCACCTTGCGACAGTTATAGCAAACCCCCTGAAACTTGCACTGCTGATGCGCCCTCTGATCCTGCTGGGGTCCCCTCTTATGAGGGCCCTGCTGTTGCTGCTGATGTTCAAAAAATGGTCTCTTGTTCTTCCCCTTGTCTCCAATCTGTCCTGCCTTAGTCTTCCCCTCCTTATCCTTTTGAAACATAGCTGTCTCATTCTCCTGTGATGTGGCTGCCTCGGCTACCTCTCGAACTGAATAGAACTTCCTCGAGACAAGGTATCGGTGAAGATTAGGGCGAAGCCCTGTTAGGAATATCTGAGCCTGATGCTCTCCAGTCTGTCACATCCCTGTGAAATGCAGTAACTCTATGTACTTGCTCCCAAACTCTGCAACTGACATGTTCCCCTGAGTCAAACGGGACAACTCAAATTCCTTCTCAGTCCGTGCTGCAGAAGAAACATACTGTGCATCAAAGAAGTAAACAAAATCCTCCCAAGTGAGGATCATCCGCTGCTCTAATAGAAACTGGAATCGGTACCATCTCCCGGCATCCCCCTTCAGACTATATGATGCCAGTCTTTACTTCTGTACTGGGTCTACATTGAGTATGTCTAGGACATTACTCACATCCTCCTTCCACTTGTGGGCTACAAGTGGGTCTGAAGAGCCCTGGAACTCTGGTGCTCTCATCTTCTAGTATCTCTCTACCAAGCAGAGCCAAGCCTCCTGCTCCGTGGCTCTATCTGGTACCACTGGTGGAATAGCTGCAGGCACTCCCTCTGGGTCTCTCTCTCTGATTGGGACTGTTGGTATCCCCTATGGTGGAACTACTGGTAGTGGTGTCCGTGGCGCTACATGATTCGTCACCAACTCCTCAATGGCTGTCATTCTGGCAATGAGAGGAGCTATTATATCCACCAAATACTGAGGAGCTTGCTGCGGCTCGGGTGGTGCCTCCTCCTGCTCGGGCGGAGCCTGCTGTGGCTCAGGTGGAGCCTACTGGGGCTCTGCCTGAGCAGCTCTGTGAGTGCAGGGTCTACCACGTCCTGCCATCTCTGATGAGAAAACAAAAGTTCATGAGTCAAAGTAGACATATATACATACATAATGTATCATAATACAATTTTCACAACATATAGTATTCACGCATATACTTTATACAAAAATAGTTGTCACAAAAAAATTCTCAAATTTTGAGATATACACACATATCGTCCTCACTCATACTAGGAAATTCTTACGGACTCTATACATGAATCCTAAAAAACTCTATCGTAGCTCCACGACTCGACACAGGATGATCCTAAGGATACTAGAACCTAGCTCTGATACCAACTGTGACGCCCCTGGGATCACACAAGGCTGCAGTCCAAGATGAAACCAAGAATGTCAAACCTGCCATGTACTACACCGTACAATAACAAGTTTTACCATCACAATTAACGTGTTTCGATGTGCGGGTCTAAACTTGTGTCAAAAGTCAACCCTCATGTGTAGATAAATCACTAACATCGCAAACTAGTGTGAGATAAATGAGGTGATCTCTCGAACACGCAAAAAGATCAACAAAAAGTCAGCATGTACACAAAACTGTGCGGCGGTCGACCGCAGAGGTCACTCCGGTCGACCGCACACAGAGCACAAATCTACTGAGCGCAAAATTTAGCGGCGGTCGACCGCAGAGTCTACTCCGGTCGACCGCGAATAGAGCAGAAACCCTCCTGCTCAACAAAACACCCAGCGGTCGACCGCCGCGTCCACTACGGTCGATCACGAAGCAGACAGAAGCCCAGTTTGGGTTTCTGTCAGCTTCGAACCACATACAAACTTGATGATCTTCACACTATTGTAAATCTAACATTTCTAATGTCATATAATAGAAAATAACGAACTTAAACATTTAAAATCTCATCACCAAAGTCCCAAACACATATACATGTATGATTTAAAAGTTTTACAATAATAAAACAGAATTTACTCTTATTAAAACATTTTTAGATCTAGATCTCAGGAATACAAATTCGTGGGTGAGCTTTTAAAATCTGAAATACTTGATTTATGCATCATATTCCATAATGATCTATTATTTATACAAAAATACGATTTTAGGCCCAATAAACCGGACTAAAACTCAAATTTAAGAATAAAAACAAAAGGGGTGAAGTAGGGCGAGATGTTACTCACCTCTGATGAGAAACAAGCTCCTAGATCTGCAGGAGGATGATCCCCTTCGCTGAATCCCAACAAAAATCTGCTGAAAATCCTTCAAAACTCCTCCAAAATCACCAAAAACAAAAACTAGGGTTTGAGGGGGAAGAGGGGGCTAGGTTTCTGTTTTCAGATCAAAAGGGACTCTCTCGGGTATAGAAGAATATATACTAACCCCTCAACCCGACCCGAAACCCATTAAGACCCAAACCCAGGAAAGCTCTCTATCTGTTGGGCGGTCGATCACCGCGGCCATCGTGGTCGACAGCACAACAGGAAAATAATTTACTGAGCACTCGACTGCTATGCGGTCGATCACCGCGCCCATCGTGGTCGACCGCGCAGCAGAAAAACTGCCTGATGAGATTGTTATCAACATGATGCTCAAACCACTCAATATTTCTCCCATATAAACACTTGTTGGGTTCCCAAACACTAATTATTACATTCATCTAATATATATATGATTGTTTATCTCAAAAGACTTATTCATTACCAATAATTCACATATATTCATTATAAAAAAATTACGGGGTTCTACATTAATATTAGGATGTAAGTAGGAAATGGTAAAGTTTGTGAGCAATATTACAGTAGCCTAATGTTGTTTTAGTGAAATTTAATCAGGTTAGTAGACTTATATATTTGAGAAAGTATTATAGAAGAGACTTTCCTGAAAGATATATGTCACACAGAAATTAAGATGTTTCTTCTAAAAGCCTTATTAGATCCGTAAATTGGGTGAAGACTTGTTGGAGTGACACAAGTCTATCATATATGATGAAGTTATACTCACGTTGTGTGGAAATGAAAAAATGGTATTTATTAACTTTGGTACCATAAAGTTTACCCCTTTTATCAATTTGGTACACCCAATGTACTTTTAACACTGTAATACCTCAAAGTTTCTTACCTATTTCACTTTGATACCATTTGTTGGAACATATTTATTTTGTTTAATGTATCATGTAAAACTCCTTATAATACTCTAATTCAAACATAACTCAGAACAAAAAAAATTAACACAATGTAATAAAAATTACACAATTTCAAAAAAAAAAAATCCTGAAAATCAACATCCAAATTAGCATTTGTAACTTTGGCTTAGCGCTCTCAATTGAGGAGGATAGTTGATAATATTTGGTTACGCTCTCAATTGAGGAGGATAGTTGATAATATTTGGTTATTTTGTAATTTGTTTCAAAATTAACTTACCTTTCTTTGCTTTTAGCATTTCTAACTTTGATCTAGCACTCTCAATTAAGGAAGATAGTTGATAATAATATTATGAATTCATTTAATACTATGACACTTCTAATAACCCCTAATGGATTTTATTCATTAGACTTCATATTATACAATTTGGTTATTTTGTCTTTGTAATATTACCTGGTTATATGCTAAATACCTCTCACATGGCACCATCAACCTAACGTCTTTGACAAAAATATTTTGCATTTATTGAGTCATACTTTCAGGTGGTTGTTTAAGGTACTGAATTTATTTTGTAACTATAAAATGACAGTGTTTTGCTTAACCTTAAGGATTTGAGTAGTCAATGAAACCAAGGTACATAGCTGATCAGATAAGCAGTTGAAGCCTTGAAGGGTTTATGTCTCTTTATTAGTGAAATGTTTTGTCTCGGTTTTTTATTTGAGCTAAAAATAGAGCAACTTGATCTTTTAATCATAAATTTCTACATTTCCATCTTAATGAGGATAACTACACAAGGAAGAGAGCTTTGCAAAGATGTATCCTGGGAAGAATAATTCTATTCTGTCTTAACTTTTCAGCGAGATATTTATTAATATCATTGGTACAATTGATCACATACATTTTTTGGGATGAAGTAGGTGGAGCATTTCTCTCATGTCTTAACTTTTCAGAGAGATTTTTGCTCATCTTGATGGTATAATTGAGAGCGCATATTTTTTAGAGATAAAGTATACAAATATCCAAGGATATATTCATATTGAATCTGATAGGATTGCTATGAATATTAAATATAGATATACTTTTTATAGTTTTGGTAGGATAAAGATACAAAGACAAATGTAAGTTTAATATCTATATCTAAATCCTTATATTGGGATATACATATGTATGTCATATAATTAAAGTTATTTGGGCATTAGATTGGTGGATCTGCGACCAATTTTGGAGATCTAGAGTTATACTTACATATATCAAACACATTGATCTCTGATTCAAGAAATGTTCTTTTATTTAAATAGATCTTGTATTACATGGTTCTTATATTCCCTAATATTATCAGTAGGACTCATTTTTCCCCTTAAATGTTTCTTTCCTATCCTCATATCCAATTTTTGGCAGATATTGACCATGAACTTACACAAATCTTCTTATATTGACTATAAACTCACACAAATCTACTTTATCAAATGAATGGGATTAGAGAATCAATACTATAAATTATTTAGAATTCCACAAAAACTTATTCAATATTCCAAGCAAAGAATATACTCTTATACAAATCAAGCTGTCTCATCTTTCCTTCAAAACCTCCAACATAAGCTCATTCCACACATCAATGGGCGTAGGTGAGCACGCATGCAGACAGTCATTGATCCCTAAATTTTTAAAAATTTACACTTAAATATTCATAATAAACAATTAGGATTAAATATTTTGTGTTTAGTGGGTTAGTAGCCTCAAAATAGTCAACTTTAACTTCTACATGTTATGAGTAAAGTCGTAGGGGACTATTGTTTGATATTCTATGACAGTTCTATAACACGAACTTGGAACACTGATATTATTTTATCTTTTTCTTCATCATGTAAATATTTAAATAATGATAAAATGATAGTCCTTAAAAATGTCAAAGTTTAGCTAGATGTATAATTTTTTTTCCTTTTGTTGTAAGTACTGGATTCAAATCCCATAGTTTTAACACCATACTATAATTATTTGGCTTGTAATAAGTAAAATGTTATACCTGTAGAATGTTAGTATCACATGATTAGCATATACCAAATAAAAGATGGCTATAGTACTACAACTAGCATGCTATATTAATCGACAACAACTAAGTTTGATAATGATTCAATAAGCATACTCTTCACGTTAAACTTCATGTATGTGCCTATAGAATAATCTCAATAGCCCTTTTCTAATGTTCTTTGAATCCTTTTCAGACCTGTTAAAACATCATAAATCTCAAGCATACAAAAAAAGTATGATAATATACAACTATTACTTAATGAAAGTAGTGTGTAGACTAAATTTGCTATTGATCATCATCTCCAAACTGTCGCCAATTTGCTATTCATGTATGGGTCTACAATGCCAGTAAGCATGAAGGAGCCATAAAAAGTGATGACTTTGGAAAAGTAATTAGAGATGTTGATTCCTGTAAAAGAGGTTATGAATTTCTCTCTAGCCTCTATTGAAATGCATAATGGACTGTTAATCGCTTGAAGGCCATCAAATTCTTGAGAACTTATCAGGTATTTATTCACAAATTCAGAAATTTAAGGCTATTCGTGGAAAAGTTTTTTCTTAATGGAATTATTTTGACATACTAAAATTTTCTGTCAATATCTTAAAAATTATTTAACTCAGGTGTTACTATTAGATATCTTTTGGAATATTTTTGATGATATTTACATCCAAAAAGAAAGGGTAAAGAATCCTTATAGAAAGCGAAGCTTGTACACACAGGCTCATATAAATAAAAGGTGGGGCATTTTTTTAGAAGCACCTTCTCTCAATTAATTTGTTTGTTTTCTTAAACAAATTAATTTAATAATGTAAATAGGTTTTATGATGAAGTTAATTAGTTAGATTGACTAACAACTTATTCAGAAATTTCTTCAAATTTCTCCCTTTTGGCATCATTTATTTGCAGTTTATATTTTTTTCAAACGTTTCTTTTATGTTGGAGATACCTATTCTCATAATGCTTGTGTAGAAGGAGAAAGGGAGATCGAAGTTGTTACATAAATTTTAACGTTTTTAGGAGAGTGATTACATGGATCTTGATCAAGGTCTTTGTCTTGATGCCCTTTTTAATATTGTTACAACAAATATAAATAGTGACCCCTATATTAACTTATCTTTCTGTTTACTCTGTAATATGGCATTTGGCTAACAAAACTTATTGTTATTTTTAGTGCAGGGTCATGACAGTGGAAGAAGACTATGCATCTTTAGCTTTTGCTAATTCCATTGAAATACTAAGTGATGTTGTTGAAGACACTGTACTAGAACATGGAGGATAGGTAACTTGAGAAGCACATTATAATGCAGAGTTGTGTTTAAAATAGATATTCTTATTCTTACTTTTAGTAATATTATATAAAATTACGCAGAGCATGCGTGCATCAATCCTTTCTTATCATTATAAAGAGGAATAAAACTTTTGATTGTAAAATTACACTTTTATTTATATTTCCACTAAAAAGGTTTGGAACCGAGTTAAAAGACCTTTCTATATTTGATATCCCATTTACGAGAAAATATTAATTTAGAAATAAGTTTAATAAACTATTTTGATTTATATTCTTCTATACATTGAAAAATAAAAATCTAAAAATCCTTGAATGTAAATTAATGAATCAATCTTACATGTTAAAATATAACTAAGTTTTATTATATAATTATCCTTTAAATAGTGATATAAGATTTGTAAAAAACGGTGCTCCTTCTAGGTCTTCACTAGGCTATCATATGTTTGTTTAAACGTGCATATAAACTAGATTAGCTTAAAAGGATTCAATAAATAAATTGTAGTGAAATGCTATACTAAATTATCAATTTTAGATAAATCTAAAAATTTATATCATGTGCATTGTACATGCAATTCACCTAGTTAACTAAAAAATGGTATTGATTGGTCCCATCTTTCGTTTGACATAATTTAAATAGGTTGATTAGCATTTAAATACCTTATAATTCATGCTACTTTGTACTTATATACCCTCCCTTGTTTTTTGCAAACATTTATACACCCTAAAATTTTTCGAATTTCTACATTTTCCCATGCAAATGTAAAAATATAGTCTTCCGAATGTTCTCATGTGATGCTAACATGCTAAGTTTAGATCTTATATCATTAGTGTTTGTTAAATTTACTGTTAAACTTGTTCTAACTTTTGTTTCAAAAGAGAATAATTGAGAACGGATTTAAATAGAATTATGACATTTTTAATAGTAACTTCAACGTATATTAAGTGCTAAGAAAATTCTAAAAATTATATTGATGTCAAGTGATCACACAGTCAATATGTATCCATGTTTGGATGAGTTTATTGAGGATTGATGAGGGACTGCTTCCTTCCCCTGACTTTATGTCTAGTTCTTGAGTTGGGTGGCTAAAAAATCTGCACTTGTAGAAATTTGTGAAAGGACGGGGTTTAGTTCTCCCATTATACCTCCTACGATCAAGTTAGCTGATGAACTTGAGTAAAAAAATAAGAACTATGAGAGTTCTTGTATGTGTGCAGCATAATTTTGCAGATCTCTCTTAGAAGATCAGATTTGTGAACCATTTTTACATTAGAATAGTACCTGTATTTATACTTAGGGTAAAAGGGTAGACTGGTCACTTTAGCTGATCACTGAGAGGTGATGGTGAAGTGTGGGCTGGCGGCCACTTCAGCACGTACTTTACAAGTATCGGCGGGTGACTGGGGGAAGGATCAATTCGGCATTGAATGAGAAGTAATCGGATATATGACGGTGCTTACATGGTCCAATGAGTCATGAAGACTATCGGGACTAGAGTCATGATGGCACCTGCCAAGCATTAAATGCGATACTAACATGTTGCCAGAGGGAGAAGCTTGAAGTAGAAGTTGTCCTTTAGCTTCACTGAGAAGTAACGCCAATCGAGTCGTATAGAACCCCATGAATTTTGAATATCATATAAAAAATAGTAATAAGTATGTTATGTAGTGATAAATAACATATTTTTATGTTTGAATATGTTAAGGATTGATTTGAGATCAATCCAATGTATATATGTGAGTGTAAATGGTGAACATACATGAAAACATGCACAAAATTAGTTTTTGGGTTGTTAGTAGTCGACTACTACTCTGAGTATTCGACTAACCAGCTTAGTAGTCGACTATCGGGGCTGAATCTAGTTTTTTCTTTCCAGATTTTGGGTTGGATTTGAATTATATCCGAACCTAGGTTATTATGCATCTATAAATACATGTTTAAACCCTAATTTTAGAGATAAAAATTCATGAGAACCATAACCACCTTCCTCCTCAAACCCTAAACCCTACTTTTTAAGGGAGTTTTTGAGGTGTTCTTCGAGAGGAAGGTGGAGTATTGGGTTTAGGGTTGAAGAGAGATCTTGCACACACGTAGTAGAGTGTTCCAGTAGCATCTAAGGCAAGATCATCTTCATCCTCTCCTACACCTTTAATTTAATAGATGATTTAAAAAGATTAAATCAATGTTTCATGTCGTTTCTTATTTGCATATGATTAAAAGACATATTTTGACGATAAATCTGAGATCCATGCTAGATTTAACGTTTTTCCTTACTGTTTATGTTAGATATATGATTATGATCATTAGAGTAAATAAAATATCTATTTAAATATGCTAATTAAAGTTTAACTTAGGTGCAAAAACCCTAACTTAAGTATTAATTGAGTTTTCTTGTAAACTAGTCATGTTTGAACCCTTGATTACTAAATCACAGTGACATGAACGTGTTTAAAATGGTTTATCTCTGTCCAATGTTTAATTATAACCATGTCCAAGTCAATTCATGTTTTAAATTCATATCTTATGTGAGATTATTAATAATTAAAATGTTAACCCTAAATTTGTGTTAATATAAGAGTTGAATCATGTGACTTAATATTTGAAGGTTGATTTCAAAGAACTAAAACCTTTTTCCTAAGTTGCATGTGATTTAAGCAAGTTTTATTTGAGAATAAGTCACTAACCCATCAAAAAATCTGAGTTTTAGTTTTCTGCTAAACTCAGAGTAGTCAACTAACGGAGAGAGTAGTCGACTACTCCTTACCTTATGCGTTGCACAAAGTTTGTTTCAATGTAGAGTGGTCGACTAGTGTTACTAGTAGTCGACTACTAACACTTGGTTAAAATTTTCTAGGTTCGGGATGAACTCAGTGTAGTCGACTACCCAGGCTAGTAGTCGACTACTAAGGCTAATTTTCCTAAAATTTCTTTTGTATCTTTTGAGATGTATTCGCGGGTTTCGAGCCACACTCTTTTACATGTAAATTCATGAATACATAAGTACATTATCATTTTCACACACATAAGTATCCCAGAGGGGATTATGTCAAGTGTTAGGTTGTTTATGGTTCATACACTTGAATTGGATATCATTGATGAGCACAACTTAGTACTATATGGAATAGTGGATCGATATACTAATATACACATACTATACATGAAATGGATATTGTTAATGAGTTTAGGTCAGTACTACATAGGGTAGTGCGTCGATATTCCATTTGTATAGGCTATTGAATCGGGTTAGGATGCTTTGTCTAGCAGTCCGTCCGCATGAGGGTGAGATGAGGTTTGTGAGCTGTATTTTTGGATACTTATATGGTAGGCTGTCCCACACTCATGTTACGCACTAAGATTGCAATGAGACTAATGAGCCGTGTATACTGTTTAGGATACCTACAGGGTAGTCTGTTGTACATGATGATGCTAAGTTTAAAATCTTGCAAAGAATTGCACCGAGATAGCTAATTGATAGCCTGAGTCTTTGGTGGATGTTAGTTATGAGTGTGATTCATCATTGAGATATAAGACCGGGATGCTTTGCTCTTAAAAGTATTTATTCTATCTCCATAGTGATAGTGGAGGATAATATTAATACGATATAATAATGTCTTTATTTTATTTACTGCTTTCTTTATTCCTTAGTTTAGGATCAATGATTAGCGATTCACAATTTGAGACAAAGGTATATACATGAGAGTTTCCTTATTTGGATTATTTCGCTCGACGTACTATGACTCATGTTGTGAATTTCTAATTGTTGATTTCATTTATATTTGCTTATTCTTAGTACAGTATTAATATTTAGATATCTACAATTTGAAACAATGGTATATACATGAGAGTTTTCTTATTTGGATTATTTCGCTCGACGTACTACGTCTCGTGTTGTAGATGTCTAAATGTTAATTCCACTAGATACAGAGAAAATGAATTTAGGTAAACTATACTTAATAGATAAGGTCTCCACTCTATCTAGTAGCCCTTCTCCTGGGACGGATGGAGGTGATCTTGCTATAGCATGCTGACACATTTTTTGTGATTCATTTTGTTGTTCTTCTTTTCTTTCATGTGGTACATAGGTACGGAGAACCACAGGATGACGGAGTTCTTACATAGTCACGATCACATGAGTATTAGTAGAAGCTCCACAGTAGATTTTATATTTGTATTCAGATATTAGTATTTCATTTCCATATTGTAAAGGCAGTGTGCCTTAGTACGACATTTATTTGAATCATGATGAGACATTTATTTATCTCAGACAGTAGATGTATTTCTGTTGAGACATAATTTTCATTTATGAGATATATCCTTCTTATCATGTCTATCGTGTTCAGTTCTTTATTTTGCCTATTTTGTACCTGCACTTTTCTTTGATTCCACTAGAGGATACTGTTATGATTAGTGAAACATGTTTATGCACAAGTGTGGGTGCATGGTAGGTTTGACATCTCTGGATTCACATTAGACTGCAATATTATGTGAAACCAGGGGCATCACAAGTTGTCCTCATGAGGTGTTGAACAAATGATCGAGTGGACTCCTGACGAGTCATTTTCGATGAGAGAGTCGATGGGTACCACCTATTGAGTGGACATGAAGGAATATTGACTCGACGAGTCGGCTAAGTCGGAATCCTCGCTGGGCTTGGGCCACCAAGTTGATTGGAACATTGCTTGCAGAAGTACACCTGTCCGTTACTTATCAATAAGTTGCATTTTGGTGAGTGAGAACACCATAACAAATTAGCATGTGAGTGTCTAGTGAAAATGTTTGAGGAAATATTCTCAAATTTGTACGAAATATACAAAACTATAAGGTATTTAAGTGCTAAGCCATTTAACATGCAAAAAATTATGCATTTCTAAATTTTAATCACTAAGTAATTTAAGCTTTTAGCAAAATTAAATGCTAAAATAAATTAATGCATTATTTTAAAGATTTTAAAACATATTCAAATTTATTTAAATATAGATTTAATGATGGAGAAGACTTATTTGTTCCTAGGACATAACTAGCTCAGTTATGCCAACTTGTGCAAATATGTATTATGCACTAAAATTGTACGATTGACTCCATTCATGTTGATCTACACATCTTAATGTGTCTTTAATTAAAAAATAATGTATATTGAACATATGTTACACATTCATCACATGGTCATAAAAATAATAGTTTCCTAAGAATACAACAAATGTGATCTCTTGATACATGAGTTAGACCATTTCAATTGATGGTCCATTCCATTTATCATTATCTAAATATCTTAAAATATCTATAACCCAAAAATCATGATGTTTTAAGGCTGAGCAGGTTTCACGAAGGGTGGGACCACCGCGATAGGTAGAGGCATGAACTTCATTTCTCTCATTCCTAGGGTTTGAATCACTAAACTTCCTACTAGGGAGGAAGCCGATTGTGATGCCCCTAGTTTCACATAAGGATACAGTCCAAGGTGAACCCAAGGAAGTCAAACCTGCCATATATCCAAACACTATGTAACAACATGTTTCACCATCACAGTAATATCTCTCTAGTAGAATCGAATACAAGAAGTAGGGGTACAAGCAGATATAGTAAATACAACAATATAAGGAACACAAT
Source organism: Asparagus kiusianus (assembly GCA_022839385.1). Lineage (NCBI taxonomy): Eukaryota > Viridiplantae > Streptophyta > Magnoliopsida > Asparagales > Asparagaceae > Asparagus > Asparagus kiusianus. Next base: position 567,157 of record BQKN01000080.1, on the reverse strand, counting down.
ATAGAGAAAAGATCCAATAACGTTTATAATTATGTTCCAATAAAAGAAAAGAAGTACATCTAAAAATCTAAAATAAGAGTAATAATTCTCTAAACATAAGAGTCAACTAGAAAATAGTACTAAAGCACTCAGCCTCTAACATGAAATACATATCTAAGACTAAAAACAAATAATAAGCTACTGTGGAGCACTAATTAACTACTAATAGATGACGGTGAGCTAGACTGAATCTCCGTCAACCTACGATTCTCTGGACGCCTGACTCACTACCTGAAAAAGATATAAACAACGAGCGTCAAAGCGCTTGCGAGATCATCTCTATCGCCCCTAGGTGGGAGGGGGTTCAGTGTATAAAACTACAAGATATAGCATATATAGATATAATAATCATATGCACTGAACTAAGAGGAATTGAGATTTAGAAATCCACAATACGAGAATGGGTATGTCGAGCGAAATAATCCAAACAAGGAAACCCTCATATATATACCGCGTATCTCAAATTGTGGATCACTAAATATCAACTCCAAAATCCTATGAATAAAAAGAGTAAACAAAGGACAATACATTACCAAACATCATCGAAAAGAACAAGTTGTATCATAATATCTCACGCTACCTTCGGGTAGTTGACACGGGAACAAGAATAAAAAACCGATAAATGATCTCATCTAGAATACATCATGCATGACAAACTATAACCTTACATTCTATCCTCGAGGCAGGTAACACAGGATCAAATTAACAATTCTGTGATCCTCTATAAAGAAAATAATAATGCTGAGTAAGGGGCTCACAATATCCTGTGCCTCATCGCAATATTTTGTAGCTCACTACCTTACTTGAATATCCTGTGAAGTATAGGCATGTTAACCTATTATGGAATATAATGATGCATAATGGAGTGTAGTCCATTGCAGTCTCAATGTAGTATACCAACTAACCCACTCTGAGTGTATTCAACCACGGTCTTATTGCGGTGCACTAACTAACCCCACTCAAACATCCAAAACTACCGTAAAATGGAATAAACTTGACTCTCTATCATGACAAGCTCAAATATTAAATTATGCACCTCTAAAAGCTTGTGCATGCTCAACACAATACGCACTCTCTCATGGTAATGCACGTACATCTACGAGCGACTCAGATTTTGTGTTTGCGATCAAAAGCATGTGGTAAAGAAACAGTATTTTTCAAACAACACAAAACCGGTAAATCGACATCTTCCATCGTTCGACCGATGGGGACGTACACAACGCATGCATAAAATCCAGCCTGGATCGATCGACCGATGCCTATGTTCAATCGACTAACTAGGATAAAATATTTACTTTCTAAAGATTAAATCGGTTGACTGATTCTCTTGACAAGTCGACCGATGCTGGGGTTAGGTCAAAGTGTCAGTTTTTTATCTACAATACATCAAAATTGAAAACTTTTGAATAAAACTCATGTGTTAAATATTGTTTAAGATAATTAGGGTTTATTCTATTCATGAAAACACAATTATGAATATTTGATGGGATCTATGAACCCTAACATGTAATATTTGTAAGTTCGTCATGAAAACCAAACAAATTAGTAAAATATCATGTTTACCTACTTCAAATAAAAAATTCAACTCAAGAATCCGTTTTCATAACTTTTTATGTCTGAAAGATCAAATCTTTATATCATACAAAATAAAGGGACAAACTTTATGCATAAAATAGGTTTTAGAAATCTAATAAAAACAAAGAAGAACCAAGAAAAACGGGGATGTGATTGGAGGAAATGAAACTCACCTCAAAGATTCGTGCTGAACTTCCAAACACGTGAGAGACACGATCCGCCTTCATCAGAAGCCACTGATATCCCTCCTCTTTAGGTCTTTTTGCTTCTCAAGGCTCTCCAAATACTCAAACTGATGAATTAGGATTTTGAGGGGAAGGGTGGCTGCTGATCAACGTGGGAATTTTAGAAGAAGAGAGGAAATAAATCGGGTATATATCTTATACATAGTTGTGTGATCAAACATGAACAAATCTAACCCAACCTGAACCCAGCCTCTGTGCATCCATTGGTCAACTAATCTCTAGGCATCAGTCGACCGACTAGAGATTGGATTTTAGTCGACAGGTTCTTGCATACATGCATATTTACACTTATATATATTCATATATGCACTTAATCGATCTCAAATAGATTACTAACATACTCATTCATCCCAGAATAATATTAACCATAATAAAACTTATTTAATATTATTTACCATAATATTTTTAAAGTTACAGGGTTTTACATTCATCCCTCCTTAAAAAGAATTTCGTCCTCAAAATTCTACAATTTATCATAAATCACCAGGTATGCATCATATACGAAATATCTACACATAATATCTAGAATGTGAATACTTCCACTTAACCTCTAATTAAATGTAACTAGTATGTCGGGCGAAAATCCAAACAAGGAACCCCTCATATATATACCATATATTCCGAATGATTTGGTGTTAAGTGTTAATACCCACATTCCAGCATGAAGTATAAAATGTTGTAGTATAAGTATAATGAACACAAACAAATCAATAGCTAACAATTTACCTGCTCGAATAGGTATGGGTAGTCGTGACACATATCCTCCTTGCGCTCCTAGGAAGCTTCTTCAGCTCATTTTTGGTTCCATTGCACTTTAACTAATGGGATCACTTTATTCCGGAGTTTCTTGTCCTCCCTAGCAAGAATACGAACCGAAGTCTCAATTGTAGTCAAATCCACCTGAAGCTTTAAATCTGGCGCATTAAACACTCTCTACTGCTCCTCATAAGGAGCCACACCTATAGTCGCTTGATAACTATTATTATAGGCAAACTCAATTAAGGGTATATGATCTTCCTAACTGCCTTGGAAATCCAACACACATGCTCAAAGTATGTCTTCCAATATTTGGTTGACTCTTTCTGTTTGGCCATCCACCTGTAGGTGAAAAGCACTGATATAAGCTAGCTGGCTATCGAAAACATTCTGGAAGCTCTTCCAGAAATGTGATGAGAATACTGAGCTATGATCTGATACAGTTGTCTCTGAAACTCCATGCAATCTCACAATCTCCCGAATAAAAATCCTTGGATAAGTCTATACTGTATGAGTTATCTTAACTGGCAAGAAGTATGCTGACTTTATCAATCGATCGACAATCACAAAATGGAATCATTCCTTTTGCTGGACCTCGGCAAACCCATAATGAAATCCATTAAGATATCTTCCCACTTCCATTCTAAAATGGCTAAGTGCTGTAAGGTACCCGTAGGTCTCTGATGTTCTGCCTTTACTTGCTGACAGGTAAAACATTTGGATACATACTCTGTAACATTCCTATGCATGCCGCTCCACCAAAAATGTCTCTTCAAGTCTTAATACATCTTAGTTGTACCTAGATGTACCGTGTATCTGGTATGGTGTGCCTCATCAAACAATTCCTTTTTCAACTATGGAATATCGGGCATTACTAACTAGCCCTTCATTTGAAGACCTCCATCTAATTCTATGGTCCAATCTGCCTTAGGCTCTTTAGAAAATTCTCCCTTTCGGGTTTGAATCCAAGAATCCTCCAATTGAACACTAACTACTCTATCAACCCATGATGGTTATACTGCTAATGCCCCTAGAAATACACTGCATTCGCCTATCTCTGGTCTAAAGTCAAACTGACTGAGAGTAAGAATATCTCTGTACAACAAACACGTCAAAGCTGCAAGTTTGTGATGAAGCTTCCTGCTCAAAGCATCTGCTACGACGCTCACCTTCCCCAGATGATACTGAAGTGTGAACTCGTAATCCTTGATAAACTTGACCCATCGTTGTTGCCTCTAGTTGAGTTCCTTCTGAGAGAAGAGGTATTTTAGACTCTGATGGTCTGTAAACAATTTGAATTGAACTCCATAAAGGTAATGCCTCCACACTTTAAGTACGAAGACCACCACTGCCAACTCTAAGTCGTGAGTGGGATAATTCTGTTCATGAGTCCTTAACTACCACGAGATGTCCTAAGTCTGCATCAAAATGCCTCCTAGTCCTGATAATAATGCATCTGTGTAGACAACAAAGGTCTTGTTACTGCACGGAATGATCAACACTGGTATGGTAGTCAACTTGCCCTTTAAAGTATGAAAGGCTTTCTGACACTCTAGCCCCCAGAAAAACTAAACACCCTTCTTCGTAAGGCATGTCAGCGGGATAACAATCTTGGAAAAATCCTGAATAAATTTCCTATAGTAGAAACCAAGTCCTAAGATGCTACGAATCTCTGTAATGGTCTTTTGCAGCTCTCAATCAAGAACTACCTCAACTTTAGCTGGATCAACTGTAATACCCTTATTGCTAATGGCGTGGCCCAAAAATCTGACTTCTAAAAGCTAAAACTCGTATTTGCTAAACTTCACATACAACCGGTGCTCTCGCAAAGTCTGCATTGCTAAACAAATACGCTGCTCATGCTCAGCCTCTGACTTTGAGTAGATGAGGATGTCATCGATGAAAACAATCACGAATCGATGAATACTATGGGTGTATTAGTTAGCCCAAATGACATGACAAGAAATTCAAAAGACCGATACGGAGTGAAAAAATACGATCTTGGAAATATCCATCTCTTATACACACAGCTGGTGATAACCAGATCAAATATCAATCTTCATGAAACACTACGCTCCCTGTAACTGGTCGAATAAGTCATCAGTCCTTGGTAACAGATACCTGTTCTGAATGGTGACTTTACCGAACTCACGATAATTAATGCACAGTCGAAGGCTACCATCCTTCTTCTTCACGAAAAGGACTAGTGCTCCCCATGGAGAATGGCTAGCTTCGGTGAATAAATCCCTGAGAAATGAACTCCTCTAACTGAGTCTGTAACTTCCTTATCTCAGCAGGTCCGATGCGATAAGGTACACGCAATCTAAGTATGTCCTAAAAGATATCCTGATACTTTGAGACTACTGTGGTCTCATACAAATTGATACCCTGATCTCGCAATGATACCTCCATGATGTATGCCAGAAATGACTCCGCAAACTAGTTTCCATGTGAGGTTGCTACAACCAACTTAGTCCCATCGGACACTCACAAACTAACTGTTTTGGCAAAACAGTTGATACTGACATGGTAGGAAGATAACCAATCTATACCAAGGGTCACATTGAACTCAAACATGCGCAAGACGATCAAATCAACTACGAACTTAGACTCGTCTAGGCTAACAAATACATCTCCTACATATACTCTCTAATAGGGATACCTCAATCAAATAGAGTGGAAACTGACAATGATACGTCTAGGGGATGTGCAACTAACTAAAGTCTATCTATGAAAGCATAGGAGATAAAAGAACATGAAGCTCCTGAATCAAATAAGATATGGGCTGGAAGGAGTTCACAAGGAACGTATCTTCCACTATGGCCCCATCACACCATGATCACACGGTACAACTGCATAAACTCGACCGAAAGCTGTAGTTTGCTTTGCCAAAGGGTCTGAAATATATGGAACTATCTGTCCCTGTGGTGCCTCTAATCTCTGTTGCTGGCCCTGGCCTCGACTTTAGGGCTTAACTTAACTTTTACCGTGCTGGCCTCCTACTGGTGCATGTTTGGAGGGAAAACTAAAAGAAGAAAATTGAGAATTAAATTTGTATTATTCTCTCTAACAGACTTAGAAAAATAATAAATTATAATTTCTCTTTGTAATCTCTCTCTAACATGCTTAGAAAAAGAAATTACAATTCCTCTCAGTCAGTTTCCCAAATTACAAAAGAGAGAAGGGATCGACGGAGTGCATTCCTTTAATTTAACCTGGATTCTTCTTGGTGTCGATAGGAGATTAGATCCTTATATCCCATTGATGATCCGAACGCTTCACCTCGTGGAACACAATATCTTCCTCTTGGTTAACGTTGAGGAGAACTTGCGTGGCAAGTTTGAAAATAACTCTTAATGAGTTTAAGAACTCAGAGTGAGTTTAAAACTCTATATAAGAGTTAATTGGTTTAATCGAAATCAATTTCAAGCAAAGATCTAAGTTCTCTGTTGCTGAAATTAAAGATGCACTTAGTTATTGAAGGATGAATGCCGATCTTCTTCTCCAAAAGCACCTTTTTTGATCTTTTAGAGTTCAAAATCTAAAAAAGATCCTCCAAAACCTTGAATTGTCATTGAGGAGAACTTGCCTGGCAAGTGTGGAATTCTTAACGAGTTAATAACTCAGAGCGAGTTGCAAACTCTGTAAAAGAGTTGAATTGATTTAACCAAAAATTAGTTTATAGCCAAGATCTAAGCTCCAAAACCTTTGTTGCTGAAGGATGCTATAAGATCTCCAATAATACAAAATACTAATCTCTCTTTATGTGATATTTTTGATGCAAACAGCCGATTCTTAACTCTGTTGAGTTTTGAGGTATTTATAGGGGATTAAGGGGTATAACCGACCCCTTAATCCGCTCCTAAGTGGGGCAAAAATCTCTCAGATTGTGAGAAGATAGTTTTGAAACTATTTAGCTCATGTTTGAACGAGTCAAACGCCAAAACTAGTGTTCTGGGCACGAACTCTACATCTAATGACTGGGACGCAGAGTTGAGTTCTACGTCAGGGCAGAAAACGCAGTGGTCGTACTTTGTTTTGAATCTAGAACGCAGAGGTGGGCTCTACGTTTTGAATTGGAGAGATTGTTGATTTGTAATCTCTTTTGTCAGAGCGTTACAGAGATCATCATTTTGTAACCTTTGCTTTAGCTCCTTAAAATATGAGATTGTCAAATTGTAACTCTCGCTATTGTTTGTGAAGACTGTTGAATAAGAACTTTCATCGGCTATTGTGAAGGTCGTTGAATTATAACCCTCATCGATCTACGTGATACTCTTTAGATTGTAGCCTTTGTCTGTTGTCATGAAAGTTTCTGATTATAACTTTTATTGTCGAGTTGTTGATGTGGAAGTCGTTGGGTTGTAATTTCCATCATTGATGTTTGATGGGAATCGACTATCTCCAGTAATTTTTAGACAGCCTACAGAACCCCCTCCAATGTTTTTGAAAGTTCATGGTGTAAGACCCCTAGAGGGGGTGAATAGGGTCAATGCTAATCTCATTCTGATTTAATACCAATTAAAAACTTTCTTAATAAATTAATTCTTGCAAAGATATATGAATGAGCTATGAGGAAGAATGTAAAATACAAGCACAAAATAGATATACACAAAGCAAACTCAAACACAAGATATGATCACAGAGTTCGGTCAACCCTTAACCTACGTCTCCGCTCCTCACCTCGAGGAGATTTCCACTATCTCTGTACACCCCGTTTGAAAGACGGAACTTCTTTACACACTCAATTTTCCAGTTCACCGAAAACTCTACAAGACAGTCACAATGTACATACACAAACTATAACCTCAAGTGTTAGTCCTTACGTATTGCCTCTCTCAAGTGATCGACTTTATTACTTCTCACTAGGCTTTACTACCGACGCCATGTTAGGTCCTTTTGTTTTGATGATGATTAATAAATAATTTACAACAAATGTTGTTTGTCTAGTGTTTGTATTTTGTATTTATTCTAGGCAAACAATATATTGGAGAATGGATGGAATCGAGCAATCACGATCAAATCCAATGAAGGTAGGCAGAATTGTGGAGTGAAGCATTGCATTCAAGTTAAAGATCCAAGATCCCGCTTCATCTGCACAGTTTACTAAGTCGGGCTCATTGAAGACCTTCAAGCTTGAGTAATTTAGTTTTAGGTTTTATATTATGTGTGTTAGATACTTTAAGCTCAATATCATATACACATACATACATGTTTTGGATTTATATATAGTTATATATATACAAGTTTTGGTTTTTGGTTTAGTTATATGGATATGAAACAATTATATATTCATATACACTTTTATATGTTTCATATTTTATTGTATTTGGAAAAATATTGTGTTTTTGGTTTATAGACTTAACAAATATAGTTTATACTTTTTATCAAGTCTATAAAATTATTTTACATAGTTTCAAATTTTGGTTTATGTCAAAACATAAAATTTTATGCCAATCAAGTTTTCATGTTTCTGTAGCATGTGTATTATCATGTATACAATTATTTTCCAAAGTTTTATATTTTTTGGAATTTTTTTTTATTTTTAAAGGCAGTTTAAAAATCAGTTTTACTATTCAAAATAGGCTGATAACCTATTATCTGTCGACTGGTAAGTCGACTGATGTGTTGACTGGTAAGTCGACTGATGTGTCGACTGAAGAATATATCTAGAATCAACAAAAAGTTTTTGTTTTGTTTTAGTCGACTAACCAGTAGACTAATGAGGTCATCAGTCGACCGATAAGGTTGTTAGTCGACTGATGAGTTGGAAAATATCTCTAACGGTCAGCTCATCAGTCGACTGATGAAAACCGTCAGTCGACTGATGCTGTTACGACTAGTTTTTTATAGCATGTTCTAGTTTTGGGTTTTTGGTCTTTTTTCTTTGTTATTCTTGTGTTTTGGGGTCTCTATAAATACCCCTCATATCTCAGACCAATAACTAATCAAGAAGTTTTAAAAACAAGTTTACAAGGGTTTAGTTTGTTTTCAAAGTGTGTTTGAAGAGTTTGTTTGTGAAGAAACTTTCACAAGAGCAAGAAGAGATTATCCTTTGGTGTTTGAGCTTCAACTCATCTCTCTCTCACGCTTGTCATTTATTGGAGAAGTTTTCTAAACTCAATCTAGCTTTGCATTTATATATAATTGTTTGATTATCATTTCTAAGCTAGTGTTTATATTGAGTTTAGTTTGATTTTGATTTATTGAATCTCATTGTTACACACACCCACTTGAGCTTTTAGTATTTACATACATAGTATATTATGGTTGTGAGAGATTGTAACTTTGAGTTTGTGCTTAATTGAGTTCTCACATTGTTTAAGAGAACAATCATTTGATTTGTGAGCTTAATTGTGAGATACACTTTGAAATACACTTGTACACCGAGAGGAGTGTGTGGTGAGAGACGGGGTCATCCCAAGAAGAGTGAGGTAGATGGTAATGCCTAGAGCTAGATTGTAATTCCTAACACTTGAGGAAGACACGGGCTAGAGACCGTATTGTGAGGTGTGGACTATAAAGTGTGATTGCAAGAGTATGGATTGTAAAGTTTTTAGTTAACTAGAAAACCATATTGTGAGGTATAAACGTTATTCGGACGAGCGTAGAAAACCCGGTTGTGATAATGGAGATCTCCTCGAGGTGAGGAGCGGAGACGTAGGTCGTGGGGACCGAACTCCATGATCATATCTTATGTTTGAGTTTGGCTTGACACACTTATATCTTTGTTCATCTTTATTGCCATTCTCTCATTGCTTATTTCATCCACTATATTATTTATATCTTGTTTCACCCTTGTGTTAGTTTCATATAATTGCATATATTTCTTGTTGAATCTCATTGCTACGATATATTTGTCAGTAAAGTTTTAATTTAGCATAAATCGGATTAGATTACGTAAACCCTATTCATCACCCTCTAGGGTTCTTTCCTAGTGGCATTAGGGTGCTTTCACGCTACTCCTCTTGGTATCGACTATGTCCTCACCACACACTCCTCTCGGTGTAAATGTGTATTACAAGGTGATTCTCACAAATGAAGCTCAAGCACAATGATTTGTTCTCTAACAATGAATGAGAACACTATGAAGCTCACTCTCACTAAATTACTCACTACTACCCAACAATATATTACATGAATAATATTAAAAGCTCAATTGAAGTGTGGGTGATATGTGAGAATAATAAACTTCTAACTCAAATAAAACTAGCTAAGATATGAATATGAAAGGCAAATAATAAATAAGCTAGATAAAATAGTTGTAATCTTCTCTATAAATACAAAGAGCTGTAGATATGATGATGAGGATGAATTCCTCAGATGAAATCAAAAGCTTCCTCCTTTTGAAAAACTCCTCTTTTAAAACAAAACTTAAAACAATGCTTAAACACAAACTAAACTCTTTCAAAACTTGATTAAACAATTTTCTTTTTTTTCCAGAATTTAGAGGGTATGGGGTATATATAGGATCATAGAACAAGCCCAAAAACCTAGAGAAAACTAAGGAAAAACACAAAAAACAAAAACCTAAAAAACTAAAAAACTAGCCGTTGGAAGCTTATCAGTCGACTGACGGGTTCATCAGTCGACTGATGAGCTGACTGTTGTAAGCGATTTGTAGCTCGTCGGTTGACTGAAGGACTCATCAGTCGACTAATGGATCATTAGTCGACTGAAAGAACACCAGTCGTAGAAACAAAACTTTTGATAATTCTGACTAGTTTCATCAGTCGACTGATCACATGCATCAGTCGACAGATAACATTTTTTAGCCTGTTTTGAATTTTAAAAATAAATTTCAAAGGTATTTAAAAAATAGTAAATAAATTTCAAAAAATATGAAACTTTGGGAAAAGTTTACAAACATAACAACAAACTTGTTTGAAAAGGAATTTTGCAAAAAGGACCTCGTATTTGTGAAAATTCAACGTTTAGCAAAAATATACATAACACATGTTTTTCATGAATCTTGAAATGAAGCTTGACATGTAAAAACATGTGAAAACTTTATGAAATGTTTTTTATAGACGTTATAAAACATGAATGTAATGTAAATAAGATTAATAAACCAATTTGCATTATTTTCTCAAATAAACTCATTTTGTAATAAAAAGCAAAATTGTGTGTGCATATATATATTGAGCTTGAAATATATTCACACAATATACGTTACAAAACTACTAATATACCTAAGAGGTTGCACACACAGCTTGATCTTGAATCTTTAACTCTAATATGAAGACTTTTCATCATATATAGATATCCTGTAAAAAGAAACAAGCCACAACCACTAGAAACAAATTTGCTATAAATTGTTTGACAAATCATCATCAAAACAAAAGGGTCAACAATCTTCCCTTTTTTGATGATGACAAACAATTTATAAAATATATATCAAATCTAAACATGAAAGAAATACGGACCCATCATAAACTAATAAACAAACCATTTCTCCCCCTTTCACAATATAAAAAAGGGGAAAACAAAAGAATAATAGAGCAAAAGCTCCCCCTATCAATAAGCATGGGTGAGAATAAACAAAAATAGATATAAGGAAGACTCCCCCTATCAAACTCCCATATGGAAAAATATGCAATGATAAGTATGACAAATAAATGTGAGTAAGCATGGATATATTAAACATAACTCACATTAAAGAAGACCAAGTGACCACATATATGTATCATTAAGAATAGAGTCACAAGAGTCTAAAACATAAATATATATCTATAGGATATATATCAAAAACAACATAGTTCAAACCAAGACTATAAAACATATGAGAAATATGAACTATGGTTTTGAAGATCCAAAAATCATTTTGAATTAATAATATAAAATGTATATATATAATTTAAAATACTTTCTCTTAAAGATTTTAGAATTGTTTGCAAAAATCTCAAATAAAAATCATCTTTAAGAACAAAAAAAATTAAAAATTAAAAAATTTGTTCTTAAAGAATCAAACTTATTTTGGTACCCAATTACTCTTGGCACCAAAGAGTCTAGAGACGTGACCCCTATCTTTACAGCTTAAAGACCTAGGGTTATGATACCTTTTGGGCATATATGGTGCACGGACACGGTCAAAACAAAATTCATATAGATGACCATTTCGATTGCAATGAGTGCAATGGAAAGGTTGAAAAGGTTTGTGTTGACCAATTGGTTGTGCACAAAAATCATTTGTAAAAAATAGGTTTATCTTGGAAATTATTTTGCAAACGAGAAATCCTCTTTAAATAAAAAAAAACTTGGTCAAATGACCAAAACGACCACAAAAATCACACTTGTACACATTAACATGCTTATGATGACTATTTTGTGCATGTGTATGTATATGATATGAAGAAACTTTATGAGATGCATATGAAATAGTATTATTAGAATGTTTATGTGCATCATAGCAAAATTTAGCAAGATGGCCTTTTCGGCCACAAATAGAGTACTTATAAATTTTTGCTATATATGTGTGCATAATGAGTGGACTTATTTGCATTAGACTTAGCACACATATTCACAAGTTTTTTATGATTGTCAATGCATTTAGTTAGAGTTGAATCTAGAGAAAAAACTACGATCTTTAACATTATTCAATTCATCATTTGGCATAATATTATTGACAATAGAAGTAGAACAATCATGATTAATTTTAAAAGAATTAAATTCATTCCTAGTTGGTTCTACTTCTAACATGGCATCATTTTTCTCATGAGATAAACTAGCAATATCCATTTTAAATTTTTCATTGCTTTATTTAAGGTTTACATTTTCACTAGCAAGGATATCAAACTTAGTTGCTAGTACCTCATGATCGGATTTTAAAATAACATGCTTGCTTTTTAAATATACAAAATTATGATGCAATTTGTTATAGGCTTTTATTAATCTATCATAAGCACATGCGAGTTCATTAATAGATAGGTTATCATTGGAATCAGACTCGCATACCTCATTAGGGCTATCGCCTAGTGACCGTATGCACAACAAAGATGAAGCTCCAATATTACTTGAAGTGGACTCTACCGGATTGCGTTGAAGTTCCTCCAAGTTGTTATGATGTGCTTCTATATGTTTCCATAAATTGTAAGTACTATCAAAATGAGAAAGCTTGTTAGAAATAGAAGAGTCAAAAGCATTTAGCAAAAATTCTAATAAAATCTTGTTCAAAATAAATATTTTTTTATCATTTGTGTTCCAAATAGATTTATCTAATTTGGGCACAACATACGCACTATTAATGATTTCCCATAAATCGAAATACCTAGATCTAACAAATATTTTAAATCTAGAATACCATTGGGCATAAGGGAAAGCATTGAAATAAGGAGCAATATTTGGATTATAGCCTAACAAGATGCATAATGCATGTCCATAATATATATAAATATGCAAGCAATATGAAAATTATCAAAACTAGGTTAGCACAAAAAGATAACTTGGATCTTTAACTCAAGGCGATTAGACCTTAAATCAAAGAGCACCAAGCTCTGATACCAATTGTAAGACCCTTAGAGGGTGGGGGGGGGGTGTGTGAATAGGGTCAATGCTAATCTAATTCTGATTTAATACCAATTAAAAACTTTCTTGATAAATTAATTCTTGCAAAAGATATATAAATGAACTATGAGCAAGAATGTAATTAAATACAAGCACAAAATAGATATACACAAAGCAAACTCAAATACAATATATGATCACGGAGTTTGGTCAACCCTTGACCTACGTCTCCGCTCCTTACTTCGAGGAGATTTCCATTATCAATACACACCCGGTTTGGAAGCCGAAACTTCTCTACATACTCGGTTTTCTAGTTCACCGAAAATTCTACAAGACACTCATAATGTACATACACAAACTATAACCTCAATTGTTGGTCCTCACGTATCGCCTCCCTCAAGTGCTCGTCTTTACTACCTTTCACTAGGCTTTACTACCGACACCACTCCTCTTTGTATCGACTAAAACTTCACCACACACTCCTCTCGGTGTAAATGTGTATTACAAGGTGATTCTCACAAATAAAGCTCAAGTACAATGATTTATTCTCTAACGATGAATGAGAACACTATGAAGCTCACTCTCACTAAATCACTCACCACTACCCAACAATATATTGTATGAATAATATTAAAAACTCAATTGAGGTGTGAGTGATATGTGAGAACAATAAAATTCTAACTCAAATAAAACTAGCTAAGATATGAATATGAAAGACAAATAATAAATAAGCTAGATAAAAGAGTTTGAAATCTTCTCTATAAACATAAGGAGTTGTAGATATGATGATGAGGATGAATTTCTCAGTTGAAATTAAAAGCTTCCTCCTTGTGAAAAACTTCTCTTTTGAAACAAAACTTAAAACAATGCTTAAATACAAATTGAACTCTTTCAAAATTTGATTAAACAATTTTCTTATTTTCTTCAGAAGTTAGAGGGTACAGGGTATATATTGGATCATAGAACAAGCCCCAAAACTAAGAGAAAACCAAGGAAAAAGTCAAAAAATGAAAACCTAAAAAACTAAAAAAACTAGCCGTTGGAAGCTTATCATTCGACAGACGGGTTCATCAGACGACTGATGAGTTGACCATTGTAAGCGGTTTGTAGCTCGTCGGTCAACTGAAAGAGCTCATTAGTCGACTGAAGGATCATTAGTCGACTAAACGAACGCTAGTCGTAGAAACATAAACTTTTGATGATTCTAACTAGTTTCATCAGTCGAATGATCACATGCACCAGTCGACTGATAACAGTTTTTCAGCTTGTTTTAAATTTTGAAAATGAATTTCAAAGGCCTTTAAAAATAGTAAATAAATTCTAAAAAATATGAAACTTTGGGAAAAGTTTATAAACATAATAACAAACCTATTTGAAAAGAATTTTGCAAAAAGGACCTCGAATTTGTGAAAACTCAACGTTTAGCAAAAATATACATAACACATGTTTTTCATGAATCTTAAAAATAAAGTTTGACATGTAAGAACATGTGAAAACTTTATGAAATGTTTTTTATAGACATTATAAAACATGAATGTAATGTAAACAAGATTAATAAACCAATATTGCATTGTTTTCTTAAATATACTCATTTTGCAATTAAAAATCAAAATTGTGTGTGTGTGTATATATATTGATCTTGAAATATATTCACCTAATATACGTTACAAAACTACTAATATACCTAAGAGGTTGCGTACACAGCTTAATCTAAATCTTCAACTCTAATATGAATGACTTTTCATCATATATAGATATCCAGTAAAAAAAACAAGCCACAACCACTAGGAAATAAATTAGCTATAAATTGTTTGACAAATCATCATCAAAACAAGAGGGTCAACACACGGTTGACTGGAACGAAATTTTGAAATACTTTAGATCTCTCAATTGATCTGGGATTTGTTGAATGATTGTTCACTATGCCTGTTTCAAAAACATCCTGAACTTGTTTACAAAAGTTTAGCTAAATAAGACCCACATGAGGGTATGTATGTTGCAACTCTGCTTGAAATCTTGCTTGGAATCAGGAGCAGCAGTATTCTCAATAGCTGCAACAGGTACAATAGCAACAATAAACTTGCTTGGCTCCTTGAGATACCCCTTCACCCTTTCAGCTTGTGAGAAAGTGTATTCAGTATCAACAGCACTGTTCGCGGGAAAAATTGTTGTTTTCTTCATTAACATCATCGTTCTCTCAAGTAATTGTTTTTCGATTACAAAAGATCCGATCTTTTGATAAGATCCGGTTACAACGAAATCAAAGAAAAATAAAAATTATAACTTTCCTTATTTGTCGAACAAATCGCAAGATCCTGTTTTGAAGTCTCTTGCTTTTGTGGGTTCTTCGCCTGCGCCGGGGTTAATCCGTGGACCACCGCACGATCTAGATCCGGTCGGATCTACACGGTATGACGGGTATTATTTCACAAAGGAAATAATAGCCGGGGAGATTAATTCACCAAGGAAATAATCGCCCGAAGTAATCGAAATCGACCAAGCAAAATCGATACTATTCTCGGGATCAAAGACCAAGCTTTGATCCGGAGGATAACCGTGTAGATCAGATCCGATCCCTCTCGAACTCCTACCTTATTTGACGTGGATGATCGCCGAGCACCGGATCTAAAAGTTTGCAAGTCTTCAAGCTTCAAAAACTCTGAGGTTCAGATCTGAATTCAGCAGAGCTTCGCCTCCAAAAATTCCCACCTCTTGAACAATGAACCCTCTAGCCTATTTATAGGCAATCATATCTGTGCCTTGGCCCAGGTGGCCGAGGCACCGAGCCACCAAAAGGAGGCCGAGGCACCGAGTGGTAGCTCGGCGAGCCACCAAGGTGGCTCGGCAACCGAGCCACCTCTAGGTGGCTCGGCCACCTAGCCACCAGGTGGTGGCTCGGCCACCGAGCCACCTAGAGGTGGCTCGGTTGCCGAGCCACCTTGGTGACTTAGCTTTTGCCGAGCCTTCCAGGTTTTTGGTGTTTTGCCTCTTCGCCCGTTTTTCGATTTTGATTGATGTGGTGGTCTCTACGGTTGGATGATTCGTTGATTCATCGACCCGTTAGCTTGATTAGGCACGCGATTGGAAGTATTCCGTGCGATTCGTTAACCTCGTTAATCCGCTTCGTTGCGTCTCACTTGGCTTCAGTGTTGTGGTTTAACGATCATTCTTGGATTCATCGCCCGATGGTTCATTGGTTTGTCGAATCACCGTGTCGAGCTGTGTTAAGGGACCTATAAGCAGTTTTATACGCCTACAGATACCCCCTCCAAAGTATTTCAGCCTCATTCTTTTATAGAAGAGTCTGGAATACTTTGGATATGATTGTCCCATCCTTCAATCGGTTATGACGGGATGCTTGGAATGGCTTCTATTCTTGATTCCTTCAATCCTCCAGGCTATTTGGTGCTTTGTCGAATGTCTACAAGGGTTTCGGTGCTGCATTTATTGTCTGACCGTTGTCGGAATTTCGAACTTGAAGCTAACTCCTGATTTTTTATTATCTTTAGCTCGTGCTTGCTGTTTTAACATAGAACTGTCCATCGATTGTTGGCGTTGAGTCTTCATTTGCAACGCGTTGTCCGGCGTTTGAACTTCCTTATGACGTGTTGTCTGGCGTTCGAACTTCATTGTGACGCGTTGTCCGGCGTTCGACACAGTTTATACTCGTACGTCTGCTGGAGTATACACAGTTTAAGCTCTTAAGGAATTGGAGCGTGGTGGATACTCGAGTCACGAGACCAATCTACGGAGTTGATACATCAATGACTCGTATTTATAGAACTTTTGGCAAATTCTCAGCCATCAAAAAGTTTGATGAGCCTTTACCGACTACCGTTTGAGTCGGGCTAGCATGCGGATTGTTTAAGTCCGTTCCGCATGTGACGTTAAGCTAAAAGAGTTAACCCTTTTAGTGCTACGATAT
>BQKN01000080.1:367150-525114 GCA_022839385.1 Asparagus kiusianus | reverse complement strand
GTGCTGAGCTAAGCTAAGGGACCTATAGGCAATTTTATACGCCTACATGAACAATGAACCCTCTAGCCTATTTATAGGCAATCAGATCTGTGCCTTGGCCCAGGTGGCCGAGGCACCGAGCCACCTCCTGGTGGCTCAGTTTTGGCCGAGCCACCACGTGGTGGCTCGGCCACCGAGCCACCTAGAGGTGGCTCGGTTGCCGAGCCACCTTAGTGACTTAGCTTTTGCCGAGCCTTCCAGGTGTTTGGTATTTTGCCTCTTCGCCCGTTTTCCGATTTTGATTGATGTGGTGGTCTCTACGGTTGGATGATTTGTTGATTCATCGACCCGTTAGCTTGATTAGGCACGTGATTGGAAGTATTCCGTGCGATTCGTTAACCTCGTTAATCCGCTTCGTTGCGTCTCACTTGGCTTCAGTGTTGTGGTTTAACGATCATTCTTGGATTCACGCCCGATTGTTTGTTGGTTTGTCGAATCACCGTGTCGAGCTGTGTTAAGGGACCTAAAAGCAGTTTTATACGCCTACAAGCACTAGCAAGGTTGTTCTTATAGGCATTGATGAACACGTGAGGCACAACTGCAAAAGTTGGGTAAGAGAGAGCCAGGGGTAGCGAAGGAACCATTGAAACACAAGCTGCAAAATTGTTAATGAGGTCATCCTCAGTGAGGTTGAGCACCTCTGAGCTGAAGACAGATCTGGTGTTATAGACAGAGAGCGCCACAAACCTATATGAGAAGGGCTTTATCTCAAGTTTGGCTAGGAGGGCAACCTCAGAGGAACCCACTTTGACTCATTTCTTGAACAATTCAACAAGGGCAATGATTTCAACAGCATCATTGTTAATCTTAGTGGGAATGTTAAGCATTTGGAAAGAAGAGATCTGAGATGGATCCAACTCAGTGTTATCAACGACAACGATTAGAATCTATCCGTACTTATCTAAGAGGCTACATAGCTTCTTATCATAGGCCAATTTCTTCTCAGCTTTCATCACCTTAATGGCCATTGTTAGCTTCTCTGTACAATAACCCTAATGGCAGTGGTAGCTTGACGGGTGGGTTAAACAGAAAAATCTGACATTTGAAAGCTGAAACACAGAATTGATCCTTTGTGTTTAGAAGTTGAAACGCAGGGTTAAACTTTGCATTTGAAACTTGAAACGCAGGGTTAGGCCTGACGTTTGAGAGTTAAAACACATGGTTAAACCTTGCGTTCGGAACTTGTAACATAGGATTAGGCTTGACGTTTGAAAACTAAAATGCAGGGTTAAACCTTGCGTTTGGAACTTGAAACGCAGGGTTGAACCTTATGTTTAGCAGTCTAACCGACTCAAGATGGGTGGGGTTTTTACCTAAAATCTCACTCTGATTTGACAGCTCCAGCTATCTATAAATAGACCACCAAAGGTCAAATCAAAAGTCATTTGAATTTTTTTGTTCTTTTGCAGTGAATTTAACAGGAATCCTGTTCATCTTCTCTGGCGAAGCCAACGAACCTCTTTGTTCAAACCTCCGATGAACTTTTCTTCATTTTCTTCAATAAGATCCAAATGCCTCCCAGGAAGAAAACCATCTCCAAATCTAAAAAACCTGCAGCGGCTCAAGTTGCATCGGTAGCTGAGGTTACCAGCAGTGCTCAGGCGACAGTAATAAGTTGGGACCAAAAAAACTTGTTTCAACAAGTTTTGAACTGTCAACGTAGAGTGAAAACTCACATTTTGCCATTAGAACGTAGAGGTTACCCTCCATGTTTTTGATTTGGGACGTAGGGCTAGCCCTTGTGTTTTGGGTTTAGAACACAAGGCTGGCCCTTACATTTTGAATATGGAATATAAGGCTGGCCCTTGCATTTCGAATTTAGAACGTAAGGTTGGCCCTTGCGTTTTGAATTTGGAACACAAGGTTGGCCCTTGCATCTTGAATTTGGAACGCAAGTCTGGCCTTTGCGTTATCAACTAAGTCTTTTAGACTTTTTGGCTCTCGTAGTGTTTTAAGCGTTGACGATTATCTCTTCATGTGTAGTGCGTTACTCTAGCGAGTCTCTTTCATTCCATCACCACTTTGGTCATGAAGGTGGCACAAATATAAATGTACCCTTCAGCTCTCACTTGGAACTTCCGATATTTATAGATCAGAATAAGGAGCGAGCGAAAATTATCACTCAAGTTTTTCCCGAGACCCTCAGAGCCCTTGCCATAGATGCGAAACTTAAGACAGCAGAATGCAAAGCTTTAAAGATGCTCACGTTCTTATTTGGAGATTTTGTCAACATGGATGTTGCACAGATGTATGACGGAAACTACAAGTCGATGTGAAACATCAATGGTCGCTTCCTCTTTCTACCAAACATGGAACGGATGTTCCCGATCTCTTATTACTAGTGTGCTTCTGTCCCAAGATCTATGGATTAGGAGCTTGTCCGGGAGGAGGGCGGAGTTGCTATTAGACACCTTACCCATCATAGTGTTCATCTAGCTGGTTTCAATCGACAAATAATGACTTTGAGGCCTGGTTCAGTAAAGAAAGAACATCCAGTTGGCGAAATTGCTAAGCTAGCAATTACATTCATCCGAAAATTTATATCAGTACGGGGCGAATTCCCCGCAAAGGAATTTAGAGCTCCAGGGTGGGTGCACTCTACCAAGGCAGGATAGTGGACCCATATGATTGACTTTGTCATAGAGGAGTTGAGAGGGACACTTGAAGTTTTTGGTCTTAGAACCTCGATATCAGCCACCCGATACGAGATCAGTCAGAATTATAGCAGCTTCATTGCGATTTGGAGTTCTACAACCTGGACACCAGCACATTTTCACACCAGTTAGGGAGTTAGGCTTTTCTCTCCATGAGATGTTCAAAATTTTAGGGTTATCATTTGGGGAATTACCTTATGAGGAGTTCATCCCGGAGGTCGAGGAACTGAGGATTTTCAGAAAGGCCACTCCTGAAATTTATGAGACTTACTGGGAGTTAATGTGCTATTTCCATATATGTGCACAGATCACCGAAATGCAAGGGAGCAGCGTCAAGAAGGGTTCTTGGGCTGACTACCTCTTCTAGAAAATGCATCAGAGGAACATGGAGGTAACGTGCGTTGCTGTTAGTACTCTTGATGAAATCAATAATCATATCGATGCTGCTACAGCCCATTACATCAAAGAAGCTTAAGAGACCATCCCCCGGGGCCCCCCGCTTACTGAATTTGAAATTTTCCACTATCAAGCGGAGACTCTAATTTCAGACATGGATTAGTTTGCTGGCTTCCTCACACTATGGCTCAAGCGTTGTGTGGTGCACACCAAGCCAGTGGATGCTATGTCACTTGAAGTGGTGTATCCAGCTATCATCTTAGATCACAGGTGGCCTCTGAATCTTCTTACGACCATAGTGTGCTATCTACAGAGTGTCCTTCAAGAGTTAGCCTGCGAATTCATCTTAGTCAAGGAGATAGACTCAGATGGGAGAAAAATTCTCCAAACTCCCACCCTAAGGGGCTGTTCGTTTCACCATTTTTATGGAAAAGAAATAGGATTTAGGTCTGACAATGACAAAATTATAAATAAAGGATTCTTTATGAATCCTATTCTTGAGTTTGGTTCCCCAAAAATTTATAGATTTTAGAATCTATAAAGCTTAAAAAGTATGCTGATTTTATAGAAACCCAAATCCTAATGATTTGGGCGGATTTGGGGCAGAAAACTGATGCATTTGTACTATTCTCCCTCTCTCTTTTTGGATTCTGTTTCTTCACAAACCTTATATTATTATGAGACCAAATCCTATTCTCATTCCTAACCAAACTAAAGAATAGATATTGGAGGGTTTCTATAAAGTTGGATTCTATTTTTTCATGTTATAAAACAAACATAGAAATGAACAAAAAAGAATTCCATGACAACATAAAATTGTCTCAAAAATTTTTAGGGATTAGTTAGGAATCCATAAAAATATAGGATTCCTAATCCTAATCTTGCCCACTATTAAATCAAACATCCCCTAAGAGTGCCCATGCCATACATCTATTTGGTGTCATGGTTTGTTTTGCATTGCCCTGCCTTGATGACAACACCTGCATTAAGTGACTCTTTAGCACCTCTCGTCCAGCAACTCGAAACTGCTCAGTGGGTTGGCTGGTACCAAGTGAAATTTCGGCTAATATTGACCAGGGATATAGCTATAATATAGCTCATTGCTTTCCTAACTTTGAAGGAGGTGTGTATGCGCAAATGTACCAAGACACAAAGGGTCGCAATTCATTCACCACCCTTAGCGAGGGTGCTTTCTGGTTGCTTATCAACATACGCCCGGGTTATCTCGTCTTTCGACAGGGGAGGAAATGTTTCATTAAGATTTACCAACCGTACTGATTCTCATGACAATTTGGGTATGATTAGATATATATCAGAGATCCAAACCCTAGGCTTGCATTCCTCAGCAATGTATATGACGGAGCGAGGGCTTAGTACTATTCCGTTAGGGGTTGTACCGGGGCCACATTCAGATTGCCACATAAACACCTAACACATATACTTCACTAGGCTTGTGTAATTGGTACCAAGCCGCTTCACAAATCCCCGAATACAAAATTTACACTTCCTGCCTGAAGGCGATTCGGAAGATGTATGATTCAAAAAGGGGCTCTAAGATGTCTCGTCTAAGGGGAATTGATGAGTACTTATCACTTGAGTCAGAAACCGCTACAGAAGATGAAGATGAAACACCTATAGCCCCCGAGATGGAGTCTCCGATGGTTACAACTCGGAGCAAGAAGGTAGCCAGGAAACGAGCTCTTACGACAGAAGAGACTGGCCAGTATGAGAAGCGGACTCGTCGTAAGTTATCGGTTGGATCCTCTACTTCTGAAGGTTAATAAGGAGAAAAAAAATCATGCAAGATGCTTTCAAATCAGCACATCTGGAGAAGGAGGAGGAGGAGGAGCAAGAGTCGTCTGTTAGGGGCCTCTCTCATCAAACTGGACTTCGTTCGGTTGGCCCAGCTTTGTCGGGTACCGTCTCTTCTTATCATCCACCAGACGAAGAAGAGGGTAGGGATGAATCACTTGCTAAGGATGCAGAATCTTTCCCCATAATGGACCCTACTACTTCAACAACTTCGGGTCAAGCTTCAGGTGTCATTTCTACAGTCACAGAGGCAATACCAGAAAGTGTCGAGCCTACCACTACTCAAGCTGAAAAGGTTAGGTCTCCTATAGATGAACCTATAGTGGCTGAACCTGAAAAGCTTAGCGAAAGTCAATCTTCCTCTGCTTTAGCATTAATGCCACCTATAGGGGTGTAGGCAATAAAAATTGCTTTTAATCCCTATCAGAGAAGTTCAGAACAAGGCTGCTAAAACCTCGCCCAAAATAACAAAAAGGGGAAAACGCTGATATCTCTCAAATCGGAAGGAATTTGGAAAAATAGATAAGAGCAAACCAAACCCATTGGGGTGGGTTTAGTTAGCTTCGTCTCATCGAGATAGTCGATTTTCATATATAATTCGTCAAATTTTGACTTACGGTTTGAAAATTATTGCCTGTTCTTCGATGCATGTTCTGAAGCTCGCCTAAAGGCTGAATCTCGCCTGAAAAAGGTGAAGTTCGCCTGTAAGGAAGTTCGTCTGCAAGGCTAGAGCCCGCCTGAACATTGGAGCTTGCCCGAACTAAGTGAAGCTCGCCTACACAGCTTTGCCTATGAGGTTCGCCCGCATAACCTCGTCTGAGGGCCAAGCTCGCTTAAGGAGCAAGCTCGCCTGTCAACACTCGGAGCTCGCTTGAAGGCCAAGCTTGCCTGACGGCTTGAAGATCACCTGTATAAGCCAAGCTCACCTGAAGGACAAGCTCATCTGCATGGCCTCGCCTACAAGGCTTGCCTACACCGCCTCACCTATGAGGCTTGCCCGCAGTGCTAGCTCACCTGTACGTCCACTTGCCTACATGCTTGACTCGCCCGCACGAGTCAAGCTCGCCTGAGCATTCAGCCCACACATGAGATTGCCTGCAAGATCGTCGAACTCGCCAATTCACCTAGATCGCCCACTTGGGTATGGGAACAGTCACATCAATGGTCACAACCTATAGCTAGGATAAGCATGGCGCTCATCATCTAGTAACCATTGATGGCTACAAAAAATAGGGTGACTGGTAGGCTACAAGAATAGGGCGGCTTGCATGACCCCCTAGGTGGTCACATCCTACACCTAGGGAGGCATGGTCTACGTGTGGTCAAATTCCATAAATCAATGGGTGGCGTATGCCATCCCTTACCTATTTAAGGTCACCTTCAGACATCGTGAAGGTGGGGAGGATTAGCTGCTGCTTGCTTTGCTGGCTAATCTTCCAAAGGTTGAGCCTTGGCTCATTTGCTAAAGGCTGCCTCATTTGAAGAGACTCATCTGAACTCTCAGACTTGAGAATCTCAAGCTCTTTGCAGACTCTTGCATAGTAGCTCTTTGTAGACTCATTTGAAATCTCAGACTTGAGGCTCTTATGCTCTTTGCAAGTTCTTGCATGGTAGCTCTCTCCAAGCAGTCAGCCATTGAGCACAAGCCCCATTTGGCCTCAATTGGTTGAACTCACCCAATCAAGCTTCTACTACTTACTAAAGCTCACATGTGACTCCGATCGAATCATCCAAGAGAAGCGAACTTGGTTCAGACACTGAGGGAGGCATCCTATAGCTACTAAAGACCCCACATTAAACAAGGAGGGCATTCCCTCTGCTTCTATTGTATTTTTGATTCTTTAGTTTGTAATAAGCTATTCTTATCAATACAAACAAAATCCCCATTTCGGGAAATCAAATTTTACACCTACAGAAGATGACGACCACAATAGAAGAAACCGTTCACTCAGATGAATTGGTGGTGGTGCAGTTTGATGAAATTATGGAAGGGACAATTGTTGAGTCCCTAGTGATTGAGTTCGATCAAGCTAAGTATGAGGAGTACTTATCTTCTTCCTTCTCTAGCGGTAAAGCAACCCGCTGATATCGTAGAGTTGTGCGTGTGCCCCAGCCCCATGTGGCCAAGGCAACCACGCCCAAGAGCTCTACCTAAGGAAGTATTGGGGGTTCTATCCCCCCTAAGGCTGTTGAAACTAACCAAGATACCGAGAATAAATGCAAAGTTCCCAAATCTGGTGAACTCGGTGTCCTAAGCGAGCTTGATAATTCAGGTGAGCTTCGCTCTACGTGCAAGGTTCCTAATTCTGGCGGATCGCTCAAGTCAGGAAGGATTCGCTTTGCAGACCACATTCCTAATTCAGGTGAACTGCGTCAATCAGGTGAGCCTACCTACCCAGACGGGCTTCACTCCATTAGCAAAGTTTTCAAATTTGGTGAACTGCTCAAATCTGGCAAACTCTGCAGTTCGGGCGAGCTTCCTAAAACAAGCACACTTTATCAAACTCGCCCGCAAGTTCAAATAGGTGGACTTCACCAAGCTCGCCTGACGGCCCAAGTTCACCAGATGGCCAAACTTTGCGAACCTTGCCTGAAAGAACTGGAGGTTGAACCTCGCCAACAGGCTCAAGGTCACCGACCACGCGAACCTCACCTGAATGAACGAATGGCTGAACTTCGCCAACAAACCCAAGATCGCCTAAATGACCAGTCAGCTCGACCTCACCAGCAGCTGGCTGAAGGTCGCCCAAATGATCGAGTTCACCTGCAATCGGTTAGAGCTCGCCCATATTCCAGACCTTGCCTGTCTCGGCAAGGTCGGTTGGATCCTATACTTAGGGAATTTCAAGGTGTCCTCATTCTGACTCCTTTGAGTCTCCTCCATGCGATTAGGAACTTGGTCCTTCCGACGCTAGGGGTTGCCACCACCAACCCGCAGGGGATCTTAGGGATCATCTGATTCACAAGCGTACTCTTCACGAGGCAAACCCTTAGTGCCATTGCGAGAGACTCATCTAGATAGTACTTATGGGTTACCGATGTTCCAAGGAGTCGAAGCCATCAGGGTTCGGGAGGTTTTCTCAACAGTCTCCTAAGCCGAGAGCTCTCCGCCAGAGACGCCATCGTCAGAGAAGATGAGCTTTTGATGATGTGGAGCTCCCTATCACAATTGTCAATATAACAGGGAAATCTGAGGCCATTGAGCGTGAAGGTATCAACCAACACGCTTGCACACGAATGGGGATGGCTATCCCGTTTGACTATACGTGCCTAGTGTCCGTCTCTGACGATGATGACAATGATTGCTCGGCAGTGGCGACATTGCAAACCTTAAGCTCAATTCAGGGCAAGCATGCAAATGTGCACATGATTGACACCCCTGATGAGATATCTAGGAGACTCGACGAGCAACAAGCAACAATCAATTCCCTAAAGGAGATGGTGGAACAGCTTCTGAGAGAGAAAAAGAAGATGAAATAGAGGACTTCGTGGGCTTTGCGTAAATCTTTGAAGCACAAAGAGCGGATGCTTACTCCTTCTCTCTCCTCATCCGAGTCATTTGGAGGAACGCCATCTTTGGGTCATAATCCAAGGGACAAAAGGCTTGACGAATTCCAAAGTCAACTCGATGCCTTGAAGCTCCAGAAGCACATGAATAAGCTGGGGGTTGTCAGACAGTATCCAATCGAATGGAATACAATCTCCTACGCGGCGAAGTTTCAACCACTAGACCTCCTACAGTTTGATGGCAAGGGTTCTCCTACCCAGCACATTTACTACTTCCAGGCACAGACTGGACATATAGTGAGAAATGATCCCATTATGACTCGACTGTTCATTGGTATCCCCAAGGGGGTCGCTTTTGAATGGTTCAGCAGATTGGAGCCTAGATCCATCACTTGCTGGAAGAACATGGAATGGCTCTTCATGGCTAGATTCTTCGATAATGACAAAGAAGTATCTATGACCATCCTGCTAGCTGCAAAGCAAAAGAAGATAAAGTCTGTAAGCAACTTTGTCAAGAGGTTCAGGAACCGATCGCTGCATACACATGATCAGGCTTCAGAGGCCACTCTCATGGAGATGTGCCGGAACTATCTCTCCATTGACATCCTATCTAATATGGGCACAGTCTTAGCTCGCTCGTGGAAAGACTTAATCCGCCAAGAAGAACAAGTCGAGATCATGCTCAAGCGCATGGATACTGAAGGGCCATATGAATTTCAAGGGGGTAATGACCAAGACATCTTGGTAGTGGAATGTTTACTTCAGGAACAAGTTCTGTTGTAGAATTCATTATGACTGTTTATCGATTACAATGAATACAAAAGAGTGAGCTTTGTACTTTGTAAAACTACTCTTTACAACAAAAAAAATCAAATTACAAGCTCCTTAGAAACAAACACAGGATCGTTGTTTGGATCGCTGCTTGCGCGGGATCTTTGCCTGTGTCAGGGGTGCGTTAGCCCGTGGACCATCGATTCACAGATTCTGGTTGAATCGTGAAGGGTTTGGGGATTCTTCCTTTATTTATCGAAGTAAGAATTTGAAGCGAATATCTTAATGATGTAAGATGTTTACTCTTCTAAAGATCAAGTCAGAGCTTAGATCTCTAGGAATCGCCAAAAGCTTCTTGAGGATGTTTGTGAAGAATAAAGACTCTCTCTCTCTTGCTCCAATTCACCAAAATCTCAAGTCTCTATGCCTTAATTTCTCTCCCTGCCTGGATCCCTATCAATGATGGCCTTAGGGGGGTATTTATAGCCTTCTTGGTTGATAACTGAAGAAAATAACCGATCAGCAACTACCCCTTTCGGCGCGGTAGCTAGGGGTGACGCGGCTGAAGAAGTGACTTTAGCGCGGCAGCCTTAGGTGATGTGGCTGAAGAAATTCCTTTGGCGCGGCAATCGCCGCTGCCGTGGTCAAAGGAGTGGTTACCCTTTAGTTTGCAACCGCCATCCTACTCCTTAAATGTCATGATTTTCGTGGGTAGTGGGCCTGATTTTCGCTTGTAACTGCTTCCCCCACGTTCATAAGTGATCCCCAATAGTTAATAAGTCATGTGGGTCATACAAAACTTGAAAAAACTATCAAAAATGACGTTTCCAGCTTCTCAGTGTGCGCGGCAGTGTATGGTGGCACGCATTGCCGCGGCAGTTACCACTGCCGTGCACCTCTTGGGTATTTTAGATTTAACTTCTTCATCCGATATCAGAATAAGATGATCTAAGATGCGTTAGAAAGAGAACAAAGAGATCTACAACTTTTGTCTTTTAAGATTCTTCAGATTTAGATCATATCATGGCTTAAATGTGAGAGATATTTCTGCGGCAGTCGCCGCTAACGCGCACTACCGAGACCGTTTGCGTAGTCTCGGGTATTTTGGCTCTAATTCCCTCGTCCGATCTCAGAATGAGGTGATCCAAGATGCATTGTAAAGCTAGCGAAGAGCTCTAGAACTACCCATAGGCAAGACACTCTCTTTTCTTCTTTTGGCTTTGGATGATCTCCTCTGAATTAGATAGTGGCATTCATATCTATAGGCATTTTTAGACGCCTACAGATACCCCTTCCAAAGTATCTCAAACTCGTTCTTTTATAGAGGAGTCTAGGACACTTTGGATAAGATGAGTTTAATTTCTAATCCCTTCAATACTTAGTTGAGGAGATCGTGTAAAAGAACCTGTAGACAGCTTCAACTCTTGATTTCTTCATTTTTTAGTCTACTCAGTGCTTTGTAGAATAGCTAAAATTTTTCTGGTACTGCGTTTGTCGCTTGACCGTTATTGAAATCTTGAACTGAAGCTGGTGTTGGAGAACGGAGTGATAGTTTATACTCATATACCTTATCGGAGTGTTCAGGAATCAGTTTAACCTCGTGTACCCGTTAGGAGGTTCAAGGAGATGCAGTTTATACTCATATACTCATCGGAGTTTTTGGGAAATAGTTTAACCTCGTATACTCGTTAGGAGGTAATCAGGTTATCCCTAAGAATATTCTGAGTAATATTCTCCTGATACTTCGTGTTGAGGGTAGGGAAACAGTTTAGACTCGTGTACCTATTGAGGTATCTTGGTCTCTTTTTTGTTGGTAGAGATAAACCCAAAATCAGAGAGGAAGAATTTTATATTTTATCTCCTGGTCTCTTTTTTGTTGGTAGAGATGAACCCAATGATGGAGAGGAAAAATTTTATATTCTATCTCCTGGTCTCTTGTTTGTTGGTAGAGATGAACCCAAAATCGGAGAGAAAGAATTTTATATTCTATCTCCCGTTGCAAAAGAAACTCAAAGTGGGATCTCCACATTAAGAATCTGAAATAGCAAAACTAAGAGTGGGACCTCCACCTCGAGAAGCAAGAGGATTTAGATAACCCTAACTGTTTAAAGGTTTGATTATCCAATCTAAGAGAAGATTTCTCGTTTATCGAGATGGAATTTTAAACTTGGTATTAACTGTTTAAAGGTTTAACCAAATAGGGATTTGAGACGATCCTAACTATTTAAAGGTTTGATCATTCAATTTGTAGACCTCTCGTTCATGGAAAGAATCGAGAGGGGATTTTGGTTTTGGTCCTACCTGTTAAAGGTTTGACCAAATGAGGTTTGAGATGATCCTAACTGTTTAAAGGTTTGATCGTTTAATTTGTGGACCTCTTATTCATGGAAAGAATCAAGAGGGGATTTTGGCTTTGGTCCTACCTGTTTAAAGGTTTAACCAAATGAGAGTTTTGAAATGACCCTAACTATTTAAAGGTTTGATCATTCAATTTGTGGACCTCTTGTTCATGGAAGGAATCGAGAGAGGATTTTGGTTTTGGTCCTAACTGTTTAAAGGTTTGACCAAATAGGAGTTTTAAAACGATCCTAACTGTTTAAAGGTTTGATCGTTCAATTTGTGGACCTCTCGTTCGTGAAAGGAATCGATAGATGATTTTGGCTTTGGTCCTAACTGTTTAAAGGTTTGACCAAATGGGAGTTTGAGACGATCCTAACTGTTTAAATGTTTAATCGTTCAATTTATGGACCTCTCATTTATGGAAGGAATCGAGAGGGGGTTTTGGCTTTGGTCTTAACTATTTAAAGGTTTGACCAAATGGGAGTTTTGAAACGACCCTAACTGTTTAAAGGTTTGATCGGACGAGAATTTTGAAACGACTCTAACTGTTTAAATGTTTGATCGTTCAATTTGTAGACCTCTCGTTCATGGAAAGAATCGAGAGGAGATTTTGGTTGTGGTCCTAACTGTTTAAAGGTTTGACCAAATAAGAAGTGAGAATAATGTACAAATAACAATGAGAATGTTGCCTTGTACAAATCATTCGGTAGTGGTTTTCGATGTCAAGTGGCTAGGATTTGACTCGAAGGGGTATGATAATCGCTATGGATCAACAAATTAAAATTTTGGATGTCGTGTCAGGACTTCAACAGTAGGAGTGTTAAAGTCTTAGGCATAGTGGGAGTTTCTAATCATCTTGAAAATGATTAAAAAGGCATAGTGGGAGGTTCTTAATCATGATTAAGAATAAATTACCATGTGTAATATTCTCTAAGAACTTCCCATTAAGGTATTCCACCCCCAGCTATTTGGCGAATCTAAATCCAATTATATTCGGCCATATTATTGGGTTATCCTTAAGAATATTAAGAGTAATATTCTACAAGAACTTCTCGTTATTGAAAATAAAGGAAGTAGTTTAACCTCGTATACCCGTCGGAGGAAATGGAGAAACAGTTTATACTCTTATACTCGTTGGACTTACATGGAGAAGTAGTTTATACTCGTATACTCATCGGAGTCAGGTAAAACAGTTTATACTCGTGTACCCAATGGAGTCCATAGAGAAGCAGTTTATACTCGTATACTCTTCAGAGTTTTTTATCGTCTTTATTTGGCTTGTTTCGCCATTATGACGCCAGAATTAATTAAGGCTTGAATTTTATTTTTGAGTCCAAAGAAAACCTTGGAAGGATGAACAACCATTTTTTTGGTATGCACAGTAGTTTGGATCCGAAGTCCTTTTAGCTCCCTCTTGATCTTTAATAGGTGGCAGCTCGATTTTGTCATTGGCGAGGAGGTATTTCAAGATGGCTGGAGCTTTATCATCTTTAAAAGAATACTCCTTTTGGAACTTCAGATCGAGAGTCGCATTCAAAGCGATTGCAGATATCGTCGGTTGGCTTCTCTCAACTTTCTTTCTTTTAAGAAAGTGTTCAGCTTGTTCACCGTGTATTTTCAAATCTTTCCAAGTTTTGGATGGTACGACCCCCAGGGCTTCTAGGACATCGATGGAGAGATTATTGTGGCATGTTTGTAGGATGAACTCCTCTGTAACAGGATCTCTACAATTCATTGTCTTGTTGCGGAAGCGCTTGATAAAATTATCAACTGACTCTTCGTCTTTTTGCTTCTCATCCGGAAGGGCTCCGATTGACACTTCGGTGTCATCATCGAAGAAATTGCTGAGGAATAAACTTTCCATGTCATCCCAGCAATTGATGCTCCCTGGCTTAAGATGTCGGTACCAATCGAAGGTGGGCCCACGAATGGTGCCAACGAATGACCGGACCATCAAAGCCTCATTTCCAGAGATCACTCCCAAATGAGACTTGAAATATATCAAGTGCTGAGTGGGCGAGCCCTTCCCGTCAAATGGTGTGAAGTTAATCAGATTGAATTTTACCGGGTATGGTATTGAATCCCATTCTCTTGGATAGGGACACGAAATACTCGTCTTCTTTGATTCCTGAGAGGACATCAAAGCATTGTCTTTGTTTTCAAGGTCTTGTATTTTCTTGTCCTCATCTTGATCTCTCTTTGAGTGATGTTGAGCAGAAATAATTGGGCCACCCCTAGTGTTATTAAGAGGTGCAATTGAACCACCCTTAATATTATTGTTGGGAGGATCTCTCGAACCACTCCCAGTATTATTATCATTGAGAGGTGTATCAGCCATAATGACTTCTGGATCATCCACTTCTGGGTCATCTACTTCTGGATCGTTGTCACCTATAATATTCTGAGTGTGGCGGCTGGGTTCAGCTCGCTGACTGGACTCAGGAGGTTGAGGCCATTGAGCTAGCAATTCTCTCATTTGTTGGATAGCCAATTCCATCTCCATCTTTATTTCAGCTCTAATTTCTTCATGTTGCTTAGCTAGAGCTTCTTGAAGTATTTGAGAAAATTGATTAGGAGTGATTGTGAACACTTCTCTGGCTTGCCCCGTGCTCGATATTGTATCATCCGAAGTGATCACAGAACAAGTGTCTGAGAGCTCATCCTCTGAGGACATTCCTTCATGCATTCTCTTGTAGTCCCTACGTCTGATGGCTCCTAACTGGAGTCGAGATATCCGTTGAGCAATTTTTGAATTGACTTTTCCTCCCGGGGAAAAGTTAGGATTTGAGTCACTTAAATACTGCTTAGACTTTCCTTTATTAACCATGTTGATGGTGACTTCAGGGAATTGGTCATCTTGCACAGCTGATCTTCTATTGCAGAAATGTCTCGGCTTAGGCTTCAACATTTCGGTGAAAAGCCTCTAGAACACTGAGACTCTTTGCGAGATGGCTTCTCGTTTGGAGTAGTTACATTCCGACAGTACTGCTCTAATGAGTTGCACACAGGAACAATGAGAGCTCATTTCTTGGACAATTCTCTTTTGAAATTTATTCACACCTCCAGCTTGATAGTACGATTCATCGGTATGATTGCCGGGAAATCTTATCATCTGTTGGTATGACCCCCCAGGTATAACGATGTCTTTTATTGAACACGTTTTCTTCTTGGGGTGTAAAGCCTTGTTGGTATTCTCAGGACAACTTGTTGTCGCATTTGAGCGATCCAAGGTCACATCAGGAGTCGCATATTTAGAACCACCTTCTTACGGGTGCAGAGTCTGAGTTTTGTTACGAACTCCCAAATGGGTAAAAATTGGGCTTTTCCAATCCTGGAGTTGTTTTGACTTGATAGGAGGATACTTACGACCCCCAGTGCAAGAATCTATTTTGGGTTTATTCACCGGACCCAAGCGTTCTTTGACTGGAATTCTATCTTGATCATCAGGTAAAGGACCGAGGCGATCCGCCATTATGATCTTAAATTTTGACAAGTCGGGACTGACCCATGGCTTCACTGGTAACATATCAGAAGTGATTGTAGTAGATGAACTAGGAACGGATGTCGACGAAGTCAAAAGAGAAGCATTGGAAATTTCCTTTTGGCTGCGAAAATGGAGACTGCCGCGGTTGAAGAAGGTGTCGCGGCAGTGGGGACTGTCACGGTTGAAGGAGGTGCCACGGTAGTAGGGACTGCCGTAGTTAAAAGATGTGCCGCGGCAGTGGGGACTGCCGCGGTTGAAGAATATGCCACGACAGTGAAGACTGCCGCGGTTGAAGGATTGATCTTGCTGATCTAATTTTTGTATAAATTTGGATTTGGGGATCCACACTTGGCTAATTTTTGGTGATTTTTTAGACATCATTTCCTCCTCCTCTTCTTGTCTTTGTTGCAAAAGAGCATGGGCATGAGCGGCGTTTGCACGACGATTTTGTATACGTCCTTTGAGAGTTGAACGAGCCCTTTTGACGAGAGTTCATTCCTCCGTCGTGAGTTATGCAGAGATATGAGTGGTTTGACGTTGAGGCGACTGAACCACTTGATGTTTCCTCGATTCTAAGTCCGCATAGTAACAAACTCCATCGGTTTGTTCCAAGGCCTTAGCCAATTGATGAGCGTGACATTGGCGTTGCCTCTGACAAGCCCTCTTCGTCAGTGTTAGCGAACTTCGATCGAACGATTCCTTATTTATGGGGGAATCATTATGAGCAGAGCTTCCGGCTTTGGGGGTCGCCAAGATAATGTTGCGAGGGGAGGCCTTGGCAACAATTGGGTGAGAGTCTTCACCTTTAGCCTTCTTTGGCGTGTAAGCCTTCTTCAATCGTGAGATCCTCTTGTACTTGTGAGACAAAGAAGATCTTGAAGAGAATGATGAAAGATATTCTTCAAATTTGGCCTGTTCAAACTCGTACTCGACCATGGATTCAACTGGGATCTTGATCGGCTGCGACATGACGGTCTCGACAGCGAGACCGTTAGCTCCCACTGTGGTCGCCAGTTTGTTTACTTCAGGAACAAGTTCTGTTGTAGAATTCATTATAACTGTTTATCGATTACAATAAATACAAAACAGTGAGCTTCGTACTTTGTAAAACTACTCTTTACAACAAAAAATCAAATTACAAGCTCCTTAGAAACAAATGCAGGATCGTTGCTTGGATCGCTGCTTGCGTGGGATCTTTGCCTGTGTCGGGGGTGCGTTAGCCCGTGGACCATCGATTCACAGATTCTGGTTGAATCGTGAAGGTTTTGGGGATTCTTCCTTTGTTTATCGAAGTAAGAATTTGAAGCGAATATCTTATCGATGTAAGATGTTCACTCTTCTAAAGATTAAGTCAGAGCTTAGATCTCTAGGAATCGCCAAAAGCTTCTTGAGGATGTTTGTGAAGAATGAAAACTCTCTCTTTCTCCAATTCACCAAAAGCTCAAGTCTCTATGCCTTAATTGCTCTCCCTTCCTGGATCCCTATCAATGATGGCCCTAGGGGGGTATTTATAGCCTCCTTGGATGATAACTGAGGAAAACAACCGATCAGCAACTACCCCTTTGGGCGCAGCAGCCAGGGGTGACGCGGCTGAAGAAGTGACTTTGGCGCGGCAGCCATAGGTGACGCGGCTGAAAAAATTCCTTTGGCGCGGTAGTCACCGTTGGCGCGGTCAAAGGAGTGGTTACCCTTTAGTTTGGAAACGCTATCCCACTCCTTAAATGTCACGATTTTCGTGGGTAGTGGGCATGATTTTTACTTGTAACTGCTTTCCCCACGTTCATAAGTGATCCCTAGCAATTAATATGTTATGTGGGTCGCACAAAACTCGAGAAAACTATCAAAAATGACGTTTCTAGCTTCTCAGTGTGTGCGGCAGTGTACGGTGGTGCGCATTACCGCGGCAGTTACCACTGTCGCGCACCTCTTGGGTATTTTAGTTTTAACTTCTTCATCCGATATCAGCATAAAGTGATCTAAGATGCGTTGGAAAGCTGACGAAGAGATCTACAACTTTTTTCTTTTGAGATTCTTCAGATTTGGATCATATCATGGTTTAAATGTGTGAGATACTTCCGCGGCAGTCACCGCTGACGCGCACTACCGAGACCGTTTGCATAGTCTCGTGTATTTTGGCTCTAACTCCCTCGTCCGATGTCGGAATGAGGTGATCCAAGATGTGTTAGAAGGCTAACGAAGAGATATACAACCTCGTATTGGTGTGTCATTCTGTTTGTGTGCGTTTCACTTTCCACTGCTGCACCTATGCGCATCAGGGTACACTGCCGCGCACCTCTAAGGCAGTTTATGTTGTCTCGGGTATTTCGGCTCTAACTCACTCGTCCGATCTCGGAATGAGGTGATCCAAGATGGGTTGGAAAGCTAACGAAGAGATCTACAAATTACCATAAGCGTGTCACTCACTTTACTTACGCATCACCTTGTACTACCGCGCTATTACCGCAGCAGTCGCGTCTCCGCTGACGCGCACCTCCGAGGCAGTTTGCGCTGTCTCGGGTATTTTGGCTCTAACTTCCTCGTCCGATGTCGGAATGAGGTGATCCAAGATGCGTTGGAAAGATAAATAAGAGATCTACAACTTACCATTAGCGAGTCACTCTGTTTATTTGTATGTTACTTTCCACTGTCGCGCCTATGCGAGTCAGTGTACCTTGTTGTGCACCTCCGAGGCCGTTTGCGTTATCTCGAGTATTTTGGCTCTAACTCCTTCGTCCGATCTTGGAATGAGGTGATCCAAGATGCGTTGAAAAGCTAGTGAAGAGCTCTAGAATTCCCATAGGCAAGATACTCTCTTTTCTTCTTTTGGCATTGGATGATCTCCTCTGACTTAGATAGTGACATTCATACCTATAGGCATTTTTAGACGCCTACATGGAAACCACCTCCTCATCCAAACACTCGCCAAAACAAAGGGGCGCTGCTTCGAAGCACAAGAAGCCCATGATGGCATCAACCGAGCTCGCTAACTCAGACTCAAATTATGGGGCCGACTACGAAGACTTGGTTACTACTGGCCGAAGATGACCGGTGACACTTAAATGCGTCAATCGACAAAGAACCTATAGCTGACAATAACTTCATTACCCATTCATAGTAGAGATGTTCTACTCGAATGGGCAACGTGTCAGTAGAGGATTTCATCCTTACATCTCCCTCTCAGTCAAACCTTCTTACAATTAGGACTAGAGCTAAAATATCCTCTCGATTCCTTCCAAAAAAATGAGAGGTCCACTTTCAAAATGGATAACTAAAACTTAGAACAGTTAGGGTCATCTCAAATCCCCAATTGGTCAAAACTTCCTACAGTTAGGACCAAAACTAAACTCCCTCAACAATCCTTTCTAATGAGATGGCGGGTCCCCAAAACTATTAAGTTAACTGCCACCTCTCATAGCTATTTCTCCATTAGTTTCATTAAACTAGACGATGGATCTCGTAAGACTATCAAGTTAACTATTATCTCTGATTGTCTCCTCTAAATTTCCCCTATCGATCCTCTCCAATAAGACAATGAGAGCACTCCTACTATCACGTTAACAGTCACCTCTGACAAATCAACTTACCAATCCTCTTCAATAGGATGGTAAGTCCACAGAGTTGCTCAAAATTGCAACAAACTTTCACTGTCATGTTAACAACCACCTCTGACAAAATTAACTTACCAATTCTCTTTAAGAGTATGGTAAGTCCTCAAAGTCGCTCCAATCGTGACAATCCAATTCCCCTACTAATCCTCTTCAATTGGATGGTAGGTCCTCAAAGTCGCTCCAATCGCGACAATTCCTATCACGTTAACGATTTCCTCTGATAGCCGACACCGTCATTCCCGCAAATGGCGTTGTCCAATCAGTCATCATACTCGTACGTCCCTAATTGACCTGATCTATTCCGAGCGTTCTAATATCCTTAGAACAATCGATGGGTAGTAGCCTACCATGCGATGGCTCCTCTAACAATCAATCGTCACACTCATACGTCCCTGAAGGATTTGATTCCCCCAGCACCGTCTTTCCCGCAAAAGGCATTGTTGTTTGATAATGGCCTACCAAACGATGTGCCTTTATCCAAATAGTAGCCTACCATGCGATGTGCCGCTATTTTGGGTTCATCTTTGCCCTAAGAGAAGACAAGCTTCTCCCCTTGACTCCGACGGGTATACGAGTATCAACTGTTTCCTACTTTTGAAGGAGAAGAATATTCTTAAAGGATAACCAACCATCCTCTAACTGGTGCACGAGGCTAAACTGCTCTCTTTCCTCCAACCGGTGCACGAGGCTAAACGGCTCCCTTTCCTCCAACCGGAACACGAGGCTAAACTGCTCCCTTTCCTCCAACCGGTGCACGAGGCTAAACTGCTCCCTTTCCTCCAACCGGTGAAGGAGGCTAAACTACTCTCTTTCCTCCAACCGGTGCACGAGGCTAAACTGCTCCCTTTTCTCCAACCGGTACACGAGGCTAAACTGCTCCCTTTCCTCCAACCAGTGAAGGAGGCTAAACTACTCTCTTTTCTCCAACCGGTACACGAGGTGAAACTGCTCCTTTCCTCCAATCAGTGCACGAGGCTAAACTGCTCCCTTTCCTCCAACCTATGCACGAGGTGAAATTGCTCCTTACCTCCAACTGGTGTACGATGTTAAATTGCTCCTTTCCTCCAACCGGTGCACGAGGCTAAACTGCTCTCTTTCCTCCAACCGGTGCACGAAGCTAAACTACTATCTTTCCTCCAACCGATGCACGAGGCTAAACTACTCCCTTTCCTCCGACAAGTACATGAGGTGAAACTGCTCCTTTCCTCCAACCGGTGCACAAGGTAAAACTGATCCTTACCTCAAACTGGTGCACGAGGCTAAACTTCTCTCTTTCCTCCAACCGGTGCACGAGGCTAAACGGCTCCATTTCCTCTAACCGGTACACGAAGCTAAACTGCTCCCTTTCCTCCAACCGGTACACGAGGCTAAACTGCTCCCTTTCCTCCAACCGGTGAAGGAGGCTAAACTACTCTCTTTTCTCCAACCGGTACACGAGGTGAAACTGCTCCTTTCCTCCAATCGGTGCACGAGGCTAAACTACTCCCTTTCCTCCAACCTATGCACGAGGTGAAATTCCTCCTTACCTCCAACTGGTGTACGATGTTAAATTGCTCCTTTCCTCCAACCGGTGCACGAGGCTAAACTACTCTCTTTCCTCCAACCGGTGCACGAAGCTAAACTACTCCCTTTCCTCCAACCGATGCACGAGGCTAAACTACTCCCTTTCCTCTAACCAGGGCATGAGGTGAAACTGTTCCTTTCCTCCAACCGGTGCACAAGGTAAAACTGCTTCTTATCTCCAACTGGTGCACGAGGCTAAACTGCTACTTTCCTCCAACTAGTGTACGAGGCTAAACTGCTCTCTCTCCTCTAACCGGTGCACGAGGCTAAACTATTTCCTTTCCTCTAACCGATGCACGAGGCTAAACTGCTCCCTTTCCTCCAACCGGTGCATGAGGTAAAACTGCTCCTTACCTCTAACTGGTGCACGAGGCTAAACTACTTCTTTCTTCTAACCGGTGCACAAGGCTAAACTGCTCCCTTTCCTCCAACCGGTGCATGAGGCTTAACTGCTTCCTTTCCTCCAACCGGTGCACGAGGTGAAACTGCTCCTTTTCTCTAACCAGTGCATGAGGCTAAACTGCTCCCTTTTCTCCAACTGGTGTATGAGGCTAAACTGCTCCCTTTCCTCTAACCAGTGCACGAGGCTAAACTTCTCTCTTTGCTCCAACCGGTGCATGAGGCTTAACTACTCCCTTTCCTCCAACCGGTGCACGAGGCTAAACTGCTCTCTTTCCTCTAACCGGTGCAATAGGTGAAACTGCTCATTTCCTCCAACCAGTGCATGTGGCTAAACTGCTCCTTTTTTCCAACCGGTGCACGAGGTAATACTTCTCCTTACCTCTAACTGGTACACGAGGCTAAACTGCTCCTACCCTCCGACTAGTATACGAGGTTAAACTGCTCCCTACACTCTTAATCCAAACGCCTCAAAAGACTAAGGATAGAGGGGAAATCTTCGCATTGAGCCTAAGAAAAACTCCTCGACAACTTATCATGCTAAGGGCAAGAGCATGACTAGTCCAACTCAAACGACAGTTGGTAAAGATAAATCAAGTTTGTTGATAGCTGAGGGTTTACTAAAAATCCTAATTAGCGATCATTAGTAGGGACTGAATAATTCAATCTCGCTGAGTTCGATTGGAAGGCGCCTCGCTCCGTCTGCACGGTGATCATTTTGTAGGTCTTCATATCTAAAGTGTTCTTGACCCCATACGACCTAATTCAGGTCTAAAAACATTGGAGGGGGTCTTATTAGCAATAAAAATTACCTTTAATCCCTATCAGAGAAGTTCAGAACAAGACTGCTAAAACCTCGTCCGAAATAACAAAAAAGGGGAAAACGCTGATATCTCTCAAACAGGAAGGAATTTGGAAAAATAGACAGGAGCAAACCGAACCCTTTGGGGTGAGTTTGGTTGGCTCCGTCTCATCGAGATAGTCGATTTTCATATATAATTCGTCAAATTCTGACTTACGGTTTGAAAGTTATGGCCTGTTTTTCAATGCTTGTTCTGAAGCTCACCTGAAAAGGTGAAGTTCGCCTATAAGGAACTCCGCCTACAAGGCTAGAGCTTGTCTAAACGTTAGAGCTCGCCTGAACTAAGCAAAGCTTGCTTGCACAGCTTTGCCTACGAGGTTCGCATGCATAACCTCGCCTGAGGGCCAAGCTCGCCTAAGGAGCAAGCTCGCCTGTCAACACTCGGAGCTCGCTTGAAAGTCAAGATCGCCTGATAGCTTGAAGCTCACCTGTATAAGCCATGCTCGCCTGAAGGCCAAGCTCGCCTTCATGGCCTCCCCTACAAGGATTGCCTACATCGCCTCGCCTATGAGGCTCGCCCGCAGTGCCAGATCGCATGTTCACCGACTCACTTGCATGCTTGACTCGCCCGCATGAGTCAAGCTCGCCTGAGCATTCAGCCCGCGTATGAGCTCGCTTGCAAGCTTGCCGAACTCGCCAGTTCGCCTAGATCACCCACTTAGGGTATGCGAACAATCACATCAATGGTCACATCCTATAGCTAGGAAAAGCATGGCGCTCCTCACCTAGTAGCCATTGATGGCTACGAAAAATAGGACGGCTAGCGGGCTACAAGAATAGGGTGGCTAGCATGACCCCCTAGGTGGTCATGTCCTACAGCTAGGGAGGCATGGTCTACGTGTGGTCAAATCCTACAAATCAAGGGATGGCCCATGCCATCCCTTGCCTATTTAAGGTCACCTTCAGACATCGTGAAGGTAGGGGGGTTAGCTGCTGCTTGCTT
Source organism: Asparagus kiusianus (assembly GCA_022839385.1). Classification (NCBI taxonomy): domain Eukaryota; kingdom Viridiplantae; phylum Streptophyta; class Magnoliopsida; order Asparagales; family Asparagaceae; genus Asparagus; species Asparagus kiusianus. The sequence goes on along the minus strand of BQKN01000080.1, from coordinate 502,736 downwards.
GGCTGGCTAATCTTCCAATGGTTAAACCTTAGCTTATTTGCTAAAGGCTACCTCATTTGAAGAGACTCGTCTGAACTCTCAGACTTGAGGCTCTTAGGTTCTTTGCAAGTTCTTGCATGGTAGCTCTCTCCAAGCAGTCAGCCGACGAGCCCAAGCCCCTGTTTGGCCTTAGTTGGTCGAATTCATCCAATCAAGCTTCTACTATGTACTGAAGCTCCCCTGCGACTCTGCTCGAATCGTCCAAGGGAAGCAAACTCGGTTCAGACACTGAGGGAGGCATACTATCGCTACCAAAGACCCCACGTTAAACAAAGAGGGTATTCCCTCCATTTCTATTGTATTTTTGATTCTTTAGTTTGTAATAAGCTATTCTTATCAATACAAATGAAATACCTATTTTAGGAAATCAAATTTTACACCTACAAGGGGATACAAGTCCTAGCTCAACAATAGGAATCATCGCTAAGCCAGCTGGATCATGAGTTAACCTGGACCTTCAGCAGCAGATGATGAGGAGGAGGTAGATTATGATACCCTTTCACATGACGATGGTGATGATGATGTGGATGATGATAATGCCCACAACGATGATGATCTCGGTGATTGAGATGTCCCACTACCGTCCTCTTCTGATAAGGCATCGGCCTATATCCCTCTTTCTTCCGTCGATAAGTGTTGTCCACTTTAATCTTTCTGGTATTTTCTTTTTGTATACTAACTACTTTCATATGTAGGATCCCCAACTCATAAGGCCTCCAACGTGGCTCCGCCTCCCGAGTAGCAAGTGATAACAACTTCTCTCTCAGAACAATTACAAATAGTGATGATTCCTCCTCCGACACAAGCATAGATAGTGACAACTCCTCTTCTGGAACATCTTGCTCTCATCCATGTAATGACAACTCGTTCCAAAGATATCACCTCCGTTGATGATTTCTCTCAAACCTACAAGGACTAAGAGTACTCCAAGTTTAGCCCATGCGGGAGTGCTCATGGTTCTCCCCTCAAGTCCTTCGCATCTGGATATCATGGTACCATCTCTGGCTACTACAACGAAGTCACCTTCTAGCTTTCTACCAATCTTTGCGGCTTCGAGGGCCTCGGTGTCATCTTCTGCTACCTCTCTAAGCCCTGCTACCGTTCCCCATGTGCTCAAAGTTTTAAATAAGGCAACTAGAGAGTTTGATGGAGATGACAGTTGAGGTTGTCATTACTAGACATGCCACTTTTAAGAACTTTAAGCCCATCTTGATGAACTGCTTAAGCAACATTAAGTGAGTGGATAATGCTCAATGGCTTCACCATTGCACAGAGCGTGTCTCCCACTTAGAAGAAGACTTAAAAAGGTTTAGAGGGTTTGGGCCGCATTGACCTCGAGGCCCAGATTGAATCGACTTTTTCTACTATCCAGACTGAAGAGTTTTAGTGGGATTTGGTAGAGAACGAGGACTAGGCTACATTCCTACAAGGGCAATACACCCAAAGTCAAGATGAGCTAGCGATTTCAACCACCGCTTTACAAACTGCTCGAGTAATGATTACTCAAACTGAAGAACATATCGCTCAACTTCAAGCAGAGTTGGTTTGTCAAAAAGCTCAATATACTTAGGATGAATCTGTTATGACTGGGGTCTCCCTTAGGAATGCAACAATTCCCATAAATTATCGCTAAGCGGTTTGAGTTCTCGAGGAGACTAGGAAAGAAGATGCTACTAAGAAGCCTGATGACAATGACATTAAGAGGTGGGCTAAAGGTATGGTACGAGCTAACCATGAGGAGAAACTTTGTATTATCAAGTCCCGGCTCACATCAAATAAATTGATGGGCTCAGCGACTTAATTTTTTATTGCTCTTTTTTGATAAGAACAAAGAATTTTGTATCACTTCTTTTGTTTCTTGAATAAAAAGTGATATCGTTTTTTGCTTCCCACTGTCTCTTTTATGTGTCATATTCTGATTTGAAACAATAAAAAATAACTAAAAATGCCAGAGGTGTGATTTTAACTTAGCATAACTTCCCACACAAAGCAAGATATAACACTTTTTCTTATTATCATTTAAGATAATTCTAAAAAATTTCAATCTGCTGGGGATGTCTATGAATACTTGTCATTCTATTAGAAGAGAATTAATAAGTTCACTTCTTTCTGTATTCTGCTTTCACTTTAAACAATGAAAGAAAGTTAGAAGTGCCAGAGTAATAATATTAACGTAGCATGCGTTTTCACTTATAGTGAAATTCAGAAATTTTTTTATTACCACTAAGATAATTCTAGAAAAGTTTTAAACTGCTGGGGATTTCTATGAACACTTGCTTATTCATATGCTAAAGAATTAACAAGTTCAAAAGGGGGTTTGACTGTTAGAGGTATAGTGTTAACATAACAGAGATTTGTAGACCTATCATCTTATTAAAAAGGATTGATAAGTTGATTGTTAGAGGTATGATGTTAACATGACATAAATTTGTTATGATCGGAGCAACTTTGAGTACTTATCGCTTTATTAGAGAGAGTCGATAAATTGATTGTCAGAGGTGTAATATTAATATGACGGGAATTGTTACGATTGGAGTAACTTTGAGGAATTATCGCTCTATTGAAAAGAGTCGATAAGTTAATTATCAGATGTGTGATATTAACGTGACGAGAATTTATTATGACTGGAGCAACTTTGAGGACTTATCGCTCTATTGGAGAGAGTCAATAAGTTGATTGTCAGAGGTGTAATATTAACATGATGGGAATTTGTTGCGATCGGAGCAACTTTAAGGACCTATCGCTCTATTGGAGAGAGTCGTTAAGTTGATTATCAGAGGTGTGACATTAACATGATGGGAATTTGTTATGATTGGAGCAACTATGAGGACCTATCGCTCTATTGGAAGAGTCGATAAGTTGATTATCAGAGGTGTGGTATTAACATGATGGGAATTTATTGCGATTGGAGCAACTTTGAGAACCTATCGCTCTATTGGATAGAGTCGATAAGTTGACTGTTAGAGGTATGATATTAACATGATGAGAATTTGTGTACTTATAATTTAAACAAGATTTTGAGAATTAACGTCTCGTTGGGGAGAATTGCTAAATGAGTTTATATTAGAGCCGATGAATTTTGGTACTTGTGATTTAAACAAGATTTGGGAAACTTATCACTCTGTTGAGGAGAGTTGATAAATTGGTTATTTATTACTCTGTTGAAGAGAGTTAATAAATTAATTACAATTTGAGCCATTGTGGGGACTTATCGCTCTATTGATGAGAGTCAATAAGTTGATTTTGATAGAGGAATTATTGTCACATCGGGGATAATACAAGCTGAATCCAAACTCTGGGGGCATGATGGTCATCATAAGTGTAATGTTAATTTGACGACATTAGGGAATTTTGTCAGCAGATTTAGCTTGGAACCTATTGAAGATGCACAGAGGTTTTGACAATACTCTATGGAAGGGTTCATGATACATGAGTTTAGAGAATAAGTGTCATGCTTGAAAAAGCTAGGGTGAACCCAACATTTGAGGTCTGAAATGTAAATGTGAGTTTTGCATTTGATTACTTGAAACGCAGAGTTGACACACGCATTCAAGGCTTGAAACGCCAATCTAACTCTATGTTTAGAGTTAAAAACACAGGGTTAGGCCTAACGTTTTAGAAGTTGGAAAGCAGCCGTGGGCATTGCATTTAAAGAGGTTAACCTCCATATCATATAACACTGAGATTGCGTCTCAGGTGGTTAGGATTCTATTCTAGAATCCCACGCCGAATTAATAGCATGGCAACTGTTTATAAATAGACCCATTTTGGGGTTGAATTAAGAGTTACTTAACTCTTCATCTTCGTCTCTAGCCTTTGAACTAGTGCTTCTCATTTCCTTTAAGATTTCTGACATTCTTCACCTGTATCCGACCACCAACGACAATGGCACTAAAGAGGATGAGTTCTGGTTTGAAGAAATCTGTGGGAACAACTTTGGAAATGCCACCGGTTAGGGACGCCGGCGGTGTTCCTGCTTCCACAGCCACACCGCTGTCGCTGCTGTCACCATATACGCCCACCTACTATGGTAAGCAAGAACACAATAACTTGTTTTACAAAGTTTCCTTAAACCTTAGATCGGTTCTGGGTCGATGAAGATGATGAAGATGATTCATCTTCTTCTGATTGAAACGTGGAGACGGACCTTTACGTTAATTGTGAAACAAAGAGTTATCTCCTGCATTTTGAGATTGGAACGCAGGCTCTGGCCTTTGCGTTTGAGATTGAGAATGCTGGTTTCAACCTCTGTGTTTTACAATTAAAATGCGAGTTTCGACCTCTACATTTGAAATTAGTCCCTTGGACTTGTATCAGTAACTTGTTTCAGCTACTAACTTCTGCTTTTTCTGTTTTGTAGTGTTTTCCCCAACGTGCCGCTCTCTTATGAACATAACTTTGGGTATACTAGTGGTCCAGATAATAGTGAAGCTCTTGATTTTCATGAATAACCTCCACTATGCACTTTCCCTGACTGGAGCTGACATACAAGATCATTGATGCCAGATCATCTATCCTTAGAACTTTGGTCACAAACATGAACATGGAGATGCCGACAGGCCATGATCAATTCATAAAACTAGTAGTTTTGTTTAGAGATCACATAGTGGTGGACGATGGACTCATACATGCAGAAAGACTCTAAACTGTTGTAAAGAATCAATGGCCGTTTCTTCTTTCTACCGAATATGAAGAGAATGTACCCACTCTCCTATTTCCTCAGCATCACCTGTCACAAGAGTTTAAGTTTTGATCTTGTCGAGGAGAAGGAGAATGTATCTCTTAGAATTGGTCAATGAGTTCGTATTGATAGAAAAATCAAGGGTTTTAAACCTGGTATGTTAGAGAAAAAGGATCTCACTCAAGAGATACCCATTCAGATGAATGTTTTCATTTGCCAATTCATTGCTGCCCGGGGTGAGTTCTCTGCACAAGCTTATAGATTCCCTGGTTGGGTGTACTTAGGAGAAGGGGGTTGGTGAGTCTGAATGGTGGACTTCGTTCTTAAAGACCTCAAGGAGCCGCTTGCTCAGTCTGGCCTCACTATTCTGGTGTTGGCCACCTGATATGGGATTGTTCAGAGCTATCCTAACTTCTTCGCTATGCTGGAGCAGTACGATCTAGATAGCTGTACTTTATTCTCACCCGTCGAAGATCTGGGCTTTGCTCTCCACTAGATGTCTATAGTATCCGGGTTGTCGTTTGGGGAAATGCCTTATGAGGAGTTTTCCCCACCACTGAAGAACTTTCAATCTTGAGGGTGGCGCATCCAGAAATTTATGAAACTTTTTGGGAGTTGATGTGCTACTTTTAAATTTGCACTCAGGTAGTTGGGTTACGCGGAGGAGGCGTAATGCATACTTCTTGGGCCGACTATCTATTCCAGAATTTGGTCAAGAAATATATGGCTGTGACCCATCTTGCTGGAAGCTCCTTGAAGAGTATCAAGGATCGTATTAGGATCGTATTAAGGTTTCTAATGCTGGCTACAAGAATGAGAATCCGGATGATGGTTTTGAAGCTGATACTGAGTTCTACAGTTTTCACTACCAGATTGTGACTCCTATCTCTGATAACGCACTTCTTGCCGGCTTTCTGATGATTTGGCTAAAGTGGTGTGTAGTACCGTAGAAGCCGATTGAGTCAATCTTGGCTGAGATAGTATACACAGCCATTCTTTTAGCCTATGAGAGACCAGTAAGTCTCATTTCTCTAATGGTAGGCTGCATGCAGAGCGGCCTATGGGCGTTGACTTCAAAATTTGTCGACATCCAAGAAATAGATGTTGCGGGGAGGAAAGTATGGAAAACTGCCCAGCCCCGTGTACCAGTTCTATATACCTATTTGGTAGCCTGGTTTGTGTTGCATTGCTCTTCGTTGATGATGGAGGTTGCTGAAGATGACGAGGCCTCGGTTCCATTTGTTCAGAGGCTCGAGTCGGCCACATGGACTAACGTTTACATAGTCCGGGCTCAACAACTCTTATCCCAAGGGGACAACTATCAGATCTTTTGCTGCTCTCTAGATTTTTATGGAGCCGGGAGGGAGAGCACTAATTTTATCGATTTAGGTTTTGAGGGATTCTCATCCCCGAACGAGGGCATCTTCAGATGGCTCATCACGATCAGAGTGGACTACTTGGTCTTTTGATTGGGTGAGAAATACATTAGCGAGCCTTACGTGCCCTCTCGATTCGCTAGACAATTTGGGTATGACCAAGTTTATGTTGGCAACCCTAATCCGGAGTTGGCTCAAATTGGAAATTTGTACGAGGGAGCTCGCGCTTGGTATTTCTTCTCTGCTGTAGGGACCCATGCTCGGTTCACATCACCCAACTCGATGCCCAGCTGCTCCACTATTTCAGAGTTCTGCACCTGATTTTATGAAGCTTCACAGGTTTCGGAGTATAACATGTACACTTCCTGCATCAACGAGATTCGAGGACTTTATGAATCCAAGAGAAGTTCCACGAGGACTCGTCTGTCAGGGATAGAAAAATACAAACAAGCAGCTACCACAACAAGAGAAGTCAAAGAAGAAACACCAACCATCGATCCTTGCAAAGAGAAGGTAGCAGAGTAAGTCTAGGAAGAGGCACCTACAACCGAGCTTCGCGCGAGGAGGGTAACACGGAAGCGGGCCCTCACTGCGAAGGAAGAGGGACAAAATGAGAAGAGGGTCCAAAAGAGGAGACCGGTTGAAACTAAGTCTCCCAAGGATCCAAAGCTGATGTGGGATGCGATGAAGTCGGAACCTGTCGTGTATGAACCCATTGTGAACCCGGATGAGAAAGAGGATAAATGGCTCCAATCAACTCCCTCTCTTCCTGAATGTGTAGAAGTTGAAGGGGATTTGAATGTCAGAGATTCAGAATCCGTCCCTACGACAGAACCCTTCTCTGGACAAGATCCGCAAGAAGAAGTTAATCCTGATGTTGTTCTCTAATCTATTCCCACTAGCTTTGCTAGTTTGGCCTATCCGATTGGCCTCCTCCAAGCTTGGGAAGTCTGAGGAAACGCATCAAACAACTAGAGAGTTTGATGAAACTAACAATCGATGTCGTCAGCCTTGGATGGGTTACTTTTAAGGATTTCGAGCCTCTCCTGACTAGCTGCCTAGACAGAATCGAGAGCCTAGGTGACGTACAATGGATTGAATATTGCAGAGAGATTGTTGCTCACTTGGAAGCAGACTTGAGGGCTTTTAGAGATTTACAATGTGCCGAATTGGGATCTGAAGTGCAGCAAGCTCTTTCTCTGGCTCATATTTCAAAAGTACATTGTCAAGAGGCCCTTCACAAAGGCTTATCTAAGGAAGAGGCGCATATAGTAATCTTGCAGGAGCATCGTGATCGAATCCAAGCTGGATTGACCACTTCTACCACTGGTCCTGCAGAAGAGGAACTTAAGCGGGAAGTTGCTAAAGGGGTTTGCGCAGCCTATGAGAAGAAAATGTCTAATTTTAAGTCTAGGCTTATGTCAATCAGGTTGATGAGCCCTAAGACTTAACCATTGTATTGCTCCTGAGGATAATTTTTGTATTATTGTCGTTTGGTAATTATCGTTTGGTAATGAATTAACAATATTTAATGAAAAAGATATTGCTTTGCTTTTCATTGCCTTTTCTTTATTGTGTTTCAACTTAAGACAACGAAAATTTGGAAAATGCCAAAGGTATAATGTTAACTTAGCATAAATCAGAAATTTTCTTTATTATCACTTAGAATAATTCTAAAAAATTTCAACCATCAGAGGTATAATGTTAACTTGATGATACAAAAGGTGAATGATTTATTACTCTCCATTCAATGAATTCTGAGTAACTAACCCCCAGTCTAAGTAAAATTGATTTCTCATTTTAGACTAGCCGGAGAAAGTAAACATGATTTGTTACTCTCCATTCAATGAATTCTGAGTTGTAAAACATCAAAAATTTGAGATAATATAATTAATGTGTGATTAATTATTATAAGTGGATAATTATTGAGATAAATATCATTAAATAGTGTATGAGTATATTAACTAGTGTTTTGAGTATAAACAAGTCCGTACATGAGAATAGAACAAGTCGAAAACATGCACAAAGATTTTCAACATAGCATTCCAAGGAAGGACTTAGTAGGGTTCATCTTCAACTGATGAATCCTTATAAGATCGAACATCATCTTTAGATCATTAATGTGGTTGTTCTTATCGCAACTTTTAACAACCAAATCATCAACATAGCATTCGACGATCTTCCGAAGGCGTTCCTGAAAGATTTTCTTCATCGCTCGTTGGTATGTAGCACCAGCATTCTTCAAACCAAAAGGCATAACGGTATAACAGAAGACACCAAGGGGTGTTTTGAATGCAGTATACTTTTCATTGTCTTGGTGCATCTTGATTTGATTATATCCAGAAAATCCATCCATAAATGACATTCTCTCAAATCCACATGTGTTGTCAATAATGACATCTGTAATTGGTAAAGGAAAGTCATCTTTAGGACAGGCAGTATTCAGATCTCTGAAGTCAATACAGATTCTGATTTTTCTGTTCTTTTTAAGTACTAGAACGATATTGGCCAACCAATCAGGATGTTGTTCTTCTCTGACGAAGCCCGAATCAATCAATTTCTTGACTTCAACTTCTATCGCCTCCATAATTTACAGACGAAACCGTCTTTGTTGTTGTTTGACAGGTTTAACATCCGATTTAATGTTAAGGCTGTGCATCACCACATTTGGATCAAGTTCCGGCATATCTTCTTAATTCCAAGCAAAAACGTTGATATACTCTCTAATGAGGGCGATTAGTTCCTCTTTCTCATCCGACGGAAGATTATCGCTAATAAATATAGGTTTTGGATTGATTTCGTCACCCATATTAATCTAGGCTACTCTATCTTCAGTAGGAGGTTCTCTTTGTTCGAATCGATTGCCATATTGAGTATTCATGTAATGTATCCAGGGATCTTCCCAAGTAGGAAATTGATCATCTTCTTCAGAAGTAGAAGAATCAACTGTGGTCATATTCGACATTAATCCTTTGAGCATTTCTTCGATGCTAGTGTCAGAATCCTAATTTGAAGAATCGGATAAATACTCATTTTTATTTGTTAACTGGTTAATGTTTGCTAGCAACATTCATCATCAGATGACGAAACATAACTCAAACCCCTCCTATGGTTGTAGTATTTATCAGGTCTTCCTTTCGGTACATAGGTAGGACGGGGTGGTACCCTGGCACCTTGACCAAAACGGAGACCTTCACAGCGCGCGAGGTCATATCCTTGTTTCTTCATATAGTTGCTTGCTTGTGAACTGTACCTAGAGAAATGCCGTCCGGGTTCTTCATCATCTGAATTGGTGTCCAAGAAGGGGTCGGGGATTGGGGATGACTCCCCTCTTCCGAAGATTATTTCTTTTTCACCTCCTGTCTTCACAAGTAGGATTACAGCCATTCCGAATGAATCTTGGATGTATTTCGTCGTCGTACAAGACGAACAAGTGGCATGTGTAAATCAGGACTGTCATACAATTTTTGCATTATATTATCAAGACAACGTGAGTACTCTAAATCATCATTTATTATTTCATCGGCAAGTTGCCAGTTACAACTTTCATCCGACGATTCACCACCGTCAAGATCGATTACAAGAGGTTCAATTTAATACAAGACCTTCACTATAATCGGGCCCAGCTTCGGTATTAGCTTCTTTTTCGTTGTCCGTACCATGGGCCGATGGTTCAGTATCGGATTCGGTACCATAAATAAGGGAATCAGTAAAGTAATTTTCTAATCCCTTAAATGGTTGCTTATCCGTGACCACCGTCTTGACTTCATTGTTAGTGTCAACATATTTCAGACACTGATAGAGGGTAGAGGGAACTATAACATTACTGTGGATCCAAGGGCGACCCAGCAGTAAGTTATAAGAAGTCTCTACATCAATTACATAATAAGTGACTTCTGACTTCAAGTCTCTAAGTTGACACTTCACCCGGATTTTTTCCAATGGCCTAGACCCACTAGTATTGAATCCGTAGATAACGGTTCCTGTGGAGGCTAGCTTATTAGCAGGAATTCTGAGGTGGTACATCAACCTAAGTGGCATGATGCTAACAGCAGAACCCGGATCAACTTGAATCTGGTTAACAATGCTTGAGCCAATATATCCGGTGAAATATAAAGGTCTATCATGCTTTGAAATTTTCACTTGCATATCTTCTTTGGTAAAAGCAATGCAAGGGAACTTCGTGGCTGCTAAATTGTAATGCTGAACCGACGACTCTGACTCTTCAGGGGTTGGTTTAATCTGAGTAAGAAATACTTCAGAATCAGCCAATGCTTCTTGTAAAGCTTCTCTGGTGTCCTTTGAAGGGCGCAGCAATTCATACAGTATGATCCTTGCTGGGATATTGGCTAATTGAGTCATGACGTCGAAACAGTATAAGGCACTTGAACTTTTCGGTTTATCTCTTCCAATCGATCGATTGAAATGATACTGCTTTAGAATTTAAACTTCCTTATGTTGAGGTTCTTTCTCCTTTTGTTTAGCTATCTTTTGAGATTTTTTGGCCGTCACGGGTGGAGTTGTAACTTACCCCAGCTCTGTCAAGGTTTTAGAAGGTGCAGTTTTTACCACCCCCTGTGCAGCTAATTGCTCTGATGCACTTGGGTAATTAAAGCGGTATTCATTTCTGCTCCTAGTAGCGAAAGTTTCTTGCTCCTCCTTAGAAAACAGTAGAACTGGGATTTCTTCATTATTTTCTTCAGGAATTGCTGAGGCTTTGAAACAGGACTTCTCTTTTCCTTTGCCCTTCGATTTCTTCTTAAACGTGGATGTCATCCACTGTTCATATTCAAGCAAATTAGGATGAACCCAAAGGATTTCGCCGTTTGGGGTTGTATGTGACACAAGTCCCTTTTGGTGCTGTCCATGAGGGTCATCGTTGACGATTTCCATTTTAACCTTTGATACAGGTTCGGGTTAGAACCGGGATAAAGGAACTGAATCGAAACTAATAGATACTGCATTTGTACCTACTTTCTTCTCTTTCGTCTTTGCAGTCATAATACCAACATTGATCAATGTTTGTATCTTGTCTTTTAAGACATAACACGCCTTGGTGTGATGATGAACCCTTCTATGATATGCACAATATTTCGGATCATTAGTCTTCTTTGCTTCTTCCTGGTTTGTGACTGGTGGAAGTTTGATCTTGTTGTTGTCCAAAAGATACTTAACGATAACCGGTACTTCATCATCTTTAAAAGAGTATTCTTTCGGGAACCTGGGTTTTGAAGTCTTAGGCTGCCTCGGAGGCTGTTGGTTCTGATGTTGTGCTAGTTGGAAGGATGGTTGTTACGGCTGTTGTTGAGGTGATTGTTGTGATGTTTGGTGAGCATCAACAGCAGTAGCATGTCCCTTTCCTTTACCTCGAGAATTAAAATTCTGCTTTTGAGAATTGGCTAGCGGTTGACCTCTCTCTAGCTTCTTCCTCTTGAGAAACCGTTCAGCTTATTCACCTGTCACCTTCAATTATTTCCAAGTCTTGGAGGGTGCAACTCCCATGACTTCTAGGATATCCAAAGAAAGATTGTTGTGGCATGTCTGAAGGATAAACTCTTCAGTGAGTGGATCTCTGCAGTTCACCGTTTTGTTCCGGAACCACTTGACAAAAACATAAACTAACTCCCTATCTTTCTGCTTCTCATCCAACAAAGTGCCTATGGAGACCTCAGTATCATCGTCGAAGAAATTGGTAAGAAACAATCCTTCCATATCCTCCTAGCTTTTAATACTCCCTAGCTTAAGACGTCGGTACCAATTGAAGGCAGACCCACGATGGGTTCCTACGAATGACCGGACCATCAAAGCTTCATTTCCGGATATTGAGCCAAGATGAGACTTGAAATAAATTAAGTGCTGAGTGGGTGAACCCCTACCATCAAAAGGAGTAAAGTTAATTAGACTAAATTTTGGAGGATAAGGAATTAAGTCCCATTCTCTCAGGTACGGATATGGGATGCCCATTTTCTTCACTTCCTGTGCTGTCATCAGAGCATTGACTTTGTTTTCAAGATCTTGCATCTTCTTGTCTTCCTCCATATCCTTCTTCAAATAAATTTGAGAAGGTTGAGTAGACGACTTAACTGGGCCGCTCTTCGAATTGTCTTTATTAGGAAGAGGATCAGCGAAGATAGTTTCATCCACTTCAGGATCACTATTAACCTCAGTTATACGCACAGGTATGGTATCATGTCGGCTAGATTTAGCCTTTTGACTTGATTCCGGCTATTGTTGATGTTGTTGTTCTTGCCAATCCCTTATCTGTTGCATTGTCAACTCCATTTCAGTCTTGATTTCAGGTTTGATTTCTTCACGTTATTTAGCTAACGATTCCTATAATATCTGATCTAGTTGATCTGGTGTAATTACAAATAATTCTCTGGCTTATCCAACACTGGATACTATATCATCTGAGTTAACAACAGAACAAGTATCTGATAGTTCCTCGTCTGAAGATAACCCTTCATGCATTTTCCTATAATCTCGACGTCGACTGGCTCTTCGTTGGAGCCGTGACATTCTTTGAGAGAGACCCTGCTCAACTCTCCCTCCTGAAGAGAAATCAGGGTTATGGTTGACTAAATATCGCTTTCCTTTGTCGGTCATATTGATAGTGACCTCTGGAAGTTCATCTTCTTGCACAATGGGTTTCTTCTTCTTAAAACGTCTCATCTTGGATTTTGATGTCTCAGTGTAAAGTCTCTGAAACACGGAAACTCTTGGCGATTCAGCTTTGGAACAACCGCATTCCGACAATACTACCTTAATGAGCCTCTTGCATGCGCAATGAGACTCTCGAGCAACCCTTTTTCGTGACTTATTAGTTTGATAGTACAGCTCATCATTACCATGATTCGAGTAACCTATCTTTTACCTTTGAACCTTGTTAACATGCACAGGACGACATATCGTCACGTCTGAGCGATCTAAGGTTATGTGTTTACACACTACCCCCTATGAGTGTGGAGTTTTTACAGGCCCTAAACAAGAGTGAATTAATATCTTCTCTTTTTAGACTTGTTTTGTTCTGATAGGAGGATACTTATGACCTCCAGTATAAGAATTTACTCGGGATTCATTTATCGGACACAAGCGTTCTTTGATTGGATCTTTGCGTCGATCATCAGGTAAAGGACCGAGACGATCCGTCATTGTGACTTTGAATTTTAACAGGTCAGGACTGACCCACTGCTTCACTGGTGATGGAATAGACATATTTGTAGTAGAGGGATCAGGAGTAGATGTTGACAGGGCCGAAGGGGTAATTTTGTGAATTTGCTCTTGGCCGTGGTAGGGGTGAGTGTTGTGGTTGAATGGTGTGCCGCGGCAGTGGAGACTGTCACGGTTGGAAGAAGTGTCGTGGCGATTATGACTGTCACGGTTAAAGGGCTTGTCGCGGTAGTATGGACTGCCGCAGTTGAAGGACTTGCCGCGACAATATGGACTGCCGCGGTTAAGGAATGAATCTCCTTAATCCAATTTTTGTGACAGTTTTAGGAATCCAAACTTTGCAATTCTTCGGTGATTCTTCAGACACCATTTCTTTCTTCCCTCTTTGCATTCGTTCACAAACGGCACGGGTATGAGTGACGTTTGCACAATGCTTTTGTATGTGTTCTTTGAGGGTCGAACGAGCCCTTTTAACGAGAGTCCATTCCTCTACCATGAGTTGTGCAGACTGTTGAGGCAACTAGTTCGCTCGTTGCTTCCTCGACTCTAGGTCCGCGTAGTAGCAAACTCCGTCGGTTTGTTCTAAGGCTTTGGCCAATTGACGAGCGCGACGCTGACGCTATCTCTAATGAGCCCTCTTCGTCAATGCCGGTAAGCTTTGATTCAATGACCCCTAAACTGAAGAAGGATCATTTAGAGCAGAGATGTTGCCAGCAGAGTCCTTGGCAATGATCGGGCAAGAATCTTCCCCCGTAGTCTTTATCGAAGGTGAATACTGATAAACCTTCATAGAAGATGAAATCTTCCTGTATTTACAAGGCGAGGAAGATTTTGAGAATGAGAATGATAGATACTCCTCAAATTTTGCCTGATCGAACTCATATTCAATCTCTTCGTTAATCACAATCTTGATTGGCTATGACACGACGGTCTCGGCAGTGAGACCATTGGCTCCCATTGTGGTCGTCAGTTTGATTTCGTCAAAAGTTGATTTTGAAATGAAATCCATTAAAACTTCAATTGCTTACAATGAATTACACAACAAAATAAAAAAATTATAACTCTGTAGAAAATAACACAGGAATCATTTATCAACTCCTGCTTTTGTAGGGACTTTGCCTGTGCCGGGAGTGCGTTAACTCGTGGACCACTGATTCACAAGATTCTGATTACATTATAAAAGGCTTTGGGGACTCTCTCTTCGTTTATCAAAGTTAGAATTTGAAGGGAATATCTTATCAGTGTAAGATGTTCACTCTTCCAAAGATTAAGTCAAGGCTTAAATCTCTAGGAATTAATGAAAGATTCTTGGAAGTGTTTTTGAGGAATCAAGACTCTCTCTCTTACTCAAAATTAGTCAAATGCCCAAGATTATCTGCTCTAATCTTCTCTCCGTCCTTGATTTCATGTATAAAGGGGTATTTATAGGGATAGGGGTGCATAATAGTGGATGGAAGCATTATAACTGACCATAGAAATTCTCTTTGGGTGCGGCAGCCATCACTAACGCGACCTTTAGCACGCCAGTCTCCACTGTCGCGGCTAAAGAGGCGGTTCTAGCCAATATTCTACCACGTTTATAACTATCTTCCAACAACTTTAAACCCACGAAATGCCACTTTTCTCAGCCTGTAACTACCCCTCCACGTTAGCACACGTTCTTCTTCTGGTATGCCGCCATATGGACTCTCAAAAGATGTTAAAAACTGTCAACAAATCACATAGGAGATTACCCTACTATTTGCGTGTCACCATACCTTGCCGCACATACGTGCGTCACACTTCGTCGCCATGCATACGCGTGTCACACTTTGCCGCCGCGCATACGCGCGTCACCATTTGTTTGTTATGTTAACAGGTGTTGGTGTATTTTGTCACGGGCATGCACACTGTTCTTTTCTTAGTCTTGAGCTATATTTGGATATCTATAAACATTTTTTGATGCCTACACTTAGTTGTCCTACCATTTCATATATCATAGGAAAAAACCTTCATTGATAAGACACTTCTAGACTTAGGAGCTAGAGTGAATCTTCTTCCTAATTCAGTTTTTCAATATCTAGGGGTAGGTGATTTAAATCCAACTGGATGTACCCTCTAGTTAGCTAATAGATCTGTAAAAATTTATAAAGGATAGATAAACGATGTTCTAATCAAGGTAAGGGAGTTTATTTTTCCCTTTAATTTCATAGTCTTGGAGACATAACCCATTTTCAATCTCAGAGGTTAGATACATGTTATTTTAGGAAGATCATTCTTTCATACTCTGGTCAACTATTGAACTGGTCAAATAAAATTGTTCTTTGGAAATATGACTGTTGGTTTTAATATTTTTAGTCTAGGCAACCAGCCGACTGATTCATCAAATCAAGATCCAAAAGTAAACTACGTTCAGGAAGATTTGAGTGAAGAAGTTAGAATAGGAGAGTAAGTTAGACTGGAGTTTTGAGGAGATCTTTATTGATGAAATATTAGAGTTTGAATCAAAATTAGTTTTCACAAGGTCTGACACAAATTTCTCTGATTTTAGCTTTGAAGAATTTTTTACTAATGAGCTTAGATTCCTTGAAAATATAGCACAACCAGCGTATCATACCTCAACAATGAATTTTGGGTTTGAAAATTTTATTAAATAAGAACTGGTTACGTTAGGACAAAATTTTAGTTATAGGGAACTTGAGTTCAAATTTTAGACAAGTCAATGCTAGAAACACAAGAAACATACCTGCCTTAAATACTGCAAGAATTTTTGAAAACCTCCAGGTGCACAAAATTTAAGCACATCTCTGAGTTTATCATTTTAGACTTTTTTAAAATTCAGGGTATATTTTCAGTAGAATGTGAATTTGAGGTAGAATGTGAGTTTGAGGTAGAATGTGAGTTTGAGGTAGAATGTGAGCTTTTTATTTTCAATCTTTTATTCTATATCTTTACTATTTGCTCATAATAAGAAAAGTAAAAGGGACTTATTCTTCTCTCCTTTGAGAGTTTCTTGTTCTTTTCTAAAAAGAAAAAAGGAAAAAAAGAAAAAAATTATAAAAAAGAAAATATTTTTTTGGCTACATCCACTCATACTAAAGATAATTTTATCATTGTTCTAAGTCAATCGAATAAATACAAATGTGCCATTTCCTCTCTGTTTTACTGTGTGCATCATAGAGTTTCCATTAAAGATAATGCAAAATTTAGGTTTAGGGATTGAGACTAGTCATCTTTTCTCATTATTTCACTAAATTTCCTTCTTTTCATTTCATATTTTTTTCTTTTCTTTCACTAAAAAAATCACTTGCCAACTTGATATAATTAATAAGTAATTGATCCACTTGATAAATTTTTAATTTTCAATTCTTAGTTAGTTTTATACTCAAGTAAACCTTTTATGATAACTCTAAATAAATTTCTTAAGAAATAATTTCCAAAGTAGTATACTTCTATTAGACTTTTAATTAATGTAATAAAATTTTTGCATGCTTAGCTTAGAGTGAAAACATAAATTTTCAATTTCTCTTGATCTTAATATCTCTCTCTCTCTCTCTCAATATATATATATATATATATATATATATATATATAGTCTTGAAAAATAATTTGATCAAGAGACTTGAAAATTGTTTAAAATAAGGAGTTATCATGTTCTGTTCAAATCTTTTAATTAAATTTCTAAGTGTAAAACCCCGTATTTATGAGAATTATAGTGATAAATAGCTTGAGGTCATAGATGTACATGATAACAAGTTAGTTGAGATGATATGAGTGTACGTGTTTAGAGTTTTGTGCGTTGGTTTTGCAAATAAGTAAAACATGCACGAAATAGGAAACTGCCAGATTAGTCGACCGATCAGTTGATTGATGAGTTTAGTCGACCGATCAGTCGACTGATGAGCTGTTTCCTAGTTTCTTCAGGTTTCGGATCTGTTTTGATTATGGGTTTCGGGTTCGGGTATAACTGTTCATATATATCCTCTCCTACCCAAAATTAACCCACCACCTTCTTCAGATCTGAGAACCCTAGCCCCCTTCTCCCCTCTCAAACCCTAGGCTCCATTCTTGGTGATTTTGGGGAGAACTCGGAGGATTTTCGTAGAGGTTTTCTCTTTGCAGCGAAAGAAACCACTCCCACGTAGATCCAGGAGCTATTCATCACCTCTGAGGCGAGTAACATCTCGCCCAACCTTGTCCTATATTTCTAAATGTTTTCAAATGACTTTTTATGAGTTTTGATGAGCCAAAAACATATTTTGTGTACAAAGGTTTGATTTTTATAGCATATAATGTGAAGATATGTTATTTCAAAATGTTAAAAAATCACCAACGTTTTGTGAATCAAAGATCTAGATCTGTAATGTTTTAATAAGAGATTAAAATGAGTTTTTTTTTTCAAAATATTTTTAAAGCATGAATGCATATGTTTAGGGTTTTGTTTATGTATTTACATGTGAAATTTCGTTTCAATTTGATACATGTATGTTAGAATTAGTAGAGTACTGCTTGGAAATGATGAAAAAAATAAATTTTGATGATATTTTGGCAAATAATCGAAACCTGTTCAAATAGTTTCTGCGCAAGTTCGGTCGACTAATCAGTCGATCGACGGGCTGCTTTTTCTCAGCTATCAGTCGACTGATTAGTCAACTGACGAACTGATTTTGCTTTCTATCAGTTTCCCAGTCGACTGATCAGTTGACTGGTGAGCTGAGGTTATTCTGCCTATCTTATCAGTTGACCGATGAGTCGACTAATTGCATCAGTCGACACATGAGTCGATTGATGAGATGTTTTACAGGTTCTTAACCTGTTTGAGTTGCTTTTCGGGGTCGCCTTGATGACTTGACATTTGATTACAATGTTAGTGATTTATTTATACATAGGGGTTGACTTTTTGACACAAGCTTAGACCTGCACATCGAGACACGTGCGAGTTTATGATATGCATATCTTTCCACATATACCTTTGACAGTTGCACCTCTCTACTTATAGTCCATGTGTTGGATATACATTACTATTAGTCCATGTGTTGGACACTTATCATTTCATTCCATGTGTTGGACATGCATATTATTCAGTCCATGTGTTGGAAATTTGCTAAACCTTGAGCATGATACATAATCTAGTTTGGAGCACGACATATTTATGAAGTTGGGACATGATAGCTACCTAGGCTGGACATGACACTTATTGTAGCTTTGACATAACTATGCTTATCGGTAGGGATGGTTTTGTATTCTTTTCTTTATTGTTCATGTATTAGACTCCGGGTTTGGTACTTAGGGACATACAATTTGAGATACAAGGTATATACATAAGGGTTTCCTTGTCTGGATTATTTTGCTCGACGTACCTTTGCTCGTGTTGTAATTTCTTAAGTACTAAAACCCATTAGTTTTAGGATAAATGATTTTATATTATTATGTGTTAACTGTATTTTTCATATACAACAAGCCCTCTCCCTTGGGGTTGGTTGTGATGTTGCTCGCTAGCGCTTTGACGCTCGTTGTCTCTCCCCCTTTCAGGTAACGAGCCATGAGCCCGGAGAGTCGCAGGTTGATGGCGATGCATTTTAGATTCAACTGTCTATTTAGTTATATTTTCTTTTGAGCTCCACTGTAGACTTTTGTTTAGACATTTGAGAGTTTTATTCTAGAAGTTGTAAAGGTTGTGTGCCTTTTTTCCTCTTGTCAGATATTTTGTATTTGAGACTTGTTGAGTACTTTAGTTATTTATTTCAGACTTCGACTTGTACTTCAGTATGCTAGATGATGGAATATTAATTTGGTCTCTATTACTTCATCTGTTGATTTCTGTATTATCTTTTACTTGCTTTTGTACCTACACCTTTTGTTGACTCTACTAGAGAGATAGTAATTATGATAGTGAAACATGTTATTACACGGTGTGGTGCATGGCAGGTTTGACATTCTTGGTTTTATTTTGGACTGCAGCCTTGTGTGAACTTAGGGGCATCACAGTTGGTATCAGAGCCAGGTTCTAGTATCCTTAGGATCATCCTGTGTCGAGTCGTGGAGCTAGGATAGAGTTTCTTAGGATTCATGTATAGAGTCCGTAAGAATTCCCTAGTATGAGTGAGGACAATATATGCGTATATCTCAAAATTTGAGAATATTTTTTTATGTCAACTATTTTTGTGTAAATTTAAAGTATTTGTATGAATACTAAATTGTTGTGAAAATCATATTGTGATATGTTGTGTATGTGTATATGTCTATTTTGACTTATAAACTCTTGTTTTCTTATAATCAGAGAGATGGCAGGACGTGGTAGACCTCGTACTCGGAGAGCTGGACAGGCAGAGTCGCAGCTAGCTCCACCTGAGCCACAGCAAGCTCAACCCGAGCTACAGCAGGCACCACCTGAGCCGCAGTAGGCTCCCCAGTATCTTATTGATCTCATGGTTCCCATCGTAGCTAGGATGGCAGCAATTGAGGAGCTTGTGGCGAGTCATATCACGCCACCGATACCACCACCACTAGCAGCAGCAGATCAGTCGTAGGGGATACTAGTAGTTCCTATCAGTGAGAGACCCCCAGAGGCTGCACCTGTAGCTATTCTACCAGTAGTCCCAGATAGAGCCACAGAGCAGGAGGCTTGGCTTCGTATGGTTGAGAGGTACCAGAAGATGAGAGCACTAGAGTTCCAGGGGTCTGTAGGTCCTCTTGTAGCCCATAAGTGGAAGGAGGATGTGAGTAACATCCACGATATACTTAATGTAGATTCGGTCCAGAAGCAGAGATTGGCGTCCTACAGTCTGAAGGGAGATGTCAGGAGATGGTATAGGCTCCAGTTCACTCCAGAGTACCGGATGACCCTCGCATAGGAGGACTTTGTTTATTTCTTCGATAGACAATATATTTCTTCTGCGGCACGGACTGGGAAGGAGCTTGAGTTGTCCCGGTTGACTCAGGGGGACATGTCGGTAGCAGATTTTGAGAGCAGATTTATAGAGTTGCTACACTTCACGAGCATGTGGCAAACAGGAGAGCGCCAAGCTCAGATGTTCTTAGCAGGGTTCCGCCCTAATCTTCATCAATACCTCGTCTCGAGGAAGTTCTATTCAGTTCGAGAGGTAGCAGAAGCTACCGCCTCACAGGAGATTGAGACTACTATGTTTCAAAAGGATAAGGAAGGGAAGACCAAGGCAGGACAGATTAGGGATAAGGGGAAGAACAAGAGATCCTTGTCAGGACATCAGCAGCAGCAGCAGGGCCCTCATAAGAGGGGACCCCAGCAGGATAAGAGGGCGCATCAGCAGCGCAAGTTTTAGGGAGTTTGCTATAACTGGCGCAAGGTGGGACACAAGGTATCAGAGTGTCGTAGTGCACCAGCAGGAGCCCAGCATAGCAGGGGTCCGAACCAGTAGCAGTAGCGATAGCAGGGTAGAGGTCAGGGCCAACAGAACAGGCTTGAGTCACCGCCAGTAGCACAGAGGACAGAGGGGCAGGTTCGAGCAGTCCAGGAGGCTCCCTAGGGATAGATTGTCCCATATTCTCTAGCACCAGCAGTAGATCAGTCTTCAGCCATAGGCAGAGTATATGCATTGGTTCCCCGTGATCATGGTACCAGCGGAGCAGTTGTGGAGGGTACGTTCCTCATGAATTCCTTTCCTGCCCGTATTCTTTTCAATTCGGGAGCTTCGCATTCTTTCATTTCGTATGCCTTCATGGGTAGACTCCAGCTCGTAGCTCATCCATTAGACACCCCTTTATCTGTTTCCACCCCTCTAGGAGAGGTATCGCTTCTGGAGAGCGTTTGTAGGAGGTGTATTATCAGTTTAGACGAGTCCGAGTTCATAGTCGATATGATAGTTTTGCATATGTCCGAGTTTGATGTTATCTTTAGTATGGATTGGTTGTCATCCTACCATATTAGTATTGACTGTTTTACGAGGACAGTCAGATTGCGAGCGTCCGATGGGTCCGAGATGATTGTGACCACTTCTCAGGGCAACCGTTTTGTGGAGTCGTTTCTGACGTTCATCGATGAGGTGATGCGATGGGATCAGAGTTCTAATTTGTTAGAGACTAGAGTTGTCTCGGTTTATCATGATGTCTTTCAGGACATACCTGGGTTATCTCCTCTGAGAGAGGTCGAGTTTTGTATTGAGTTGTAGCCGGGCATAGCCCCGATATCCCGCGTATCCTATCGCATGACACCAGTTGAGATGAGGAAGCTTCAGACCCAGTTGGACGAGTTGTTAGCTCAGGGTTTTATTCGTCGGAGTCATTCTCCATGGGGCGCGCTGGTCCTCTTCGTGAAGAAGAAGGACGGTAGTATGAGATTGTGTATAGATTATCGAGAGTTGAACAAAGTCACTATCCGGAATAGGTACCCATTACCTAGGATTGATGACTTGTTCGACCAGTTGTAGGGAGCGTAGTTCTTCTCGAAGATTAATCTTCGTTTTGGTTATCATCAGTTGTGGGTTCGGGAGATGGATATCCCTAAGATCGCTTTTCTTACTCGATATGGATCCTTCGAGTTCATGATCATGCCATTCGGACTGATCAATGCACCCACGATATTCATGGACTTGATGAACCGGATTTTTCGTCCCTTCTTAGATCAGTTCGTGATTGTTTTTATCGATGACATCCTTATTTATTTGAGATCGGAGGCAGATCATGAACAGCATCTCTGATTAGTTTTGGCGACCCTACGGGAGCACTAATTATATGCCAAGTTCAACAAGTATGAGTTTTGGCTTTCAGAGATCAGATTTCTCGGCCTCGCATCAGCAGAGAGGGCATATCAGTAGACCTAGCTAAGGTTACGGTAGTGCTTGATTGGGAACCACCGAAGATGGTGACGGATATTCGTAGCCTCTTAGGATTAGCAGGTTATTACAGGAAGTTCATACAGGACATCTCGAAGATTTCAATGCCACTTATATGCCATACGAAGAAGGGTGTACAGTTTATTTGGAGCACAGAGTGTCAGATGGCCTTTGATACATTAAAGGCTAAGTTGACTACAACACCGGTTTTGACCATTTCGAGCAGCGACAGGACGTTTGTCGTCTACACAGATGCATCATTGGCAGGATTAGGAGGCGTCTTGATGCAGACTCAGAGGGTAGTAGCATATATCTCACGGCAGTTGAGGGTGCATGAGCAGAACTACTCCACTCATGATTTGGAGTTAGCAGCAGTAGAATTTACATTGAACTCATGAAGACACTACTTGTATGGAGTGCAGTTTGAGTTGTTCACAGACCACCAGAGTCTGAATTATCTTTTCTTTCAAAAGAAACTCTACCAGAGACAAAGGAGATGGATTGTGTTTATCAAGGACTATGAGTTCGTGATTTAGTATCATCCGGGGAAGGCGAATGTCGTAGCAGATGCTTTGAGTAGGAAGCGTCGACATCGGGTTTCGGCTTTGAGATGTTCATTGTATAGAGATCTTCTTACTCTTAGCCAGTTTGATTTCAGACCCAAGATTAGTGGAACCAGTGCATTTTTAGGAGTTGTGTCAGTTCAGCCATCCTGGAGTACCAGAGTTATCAGAGCTCAGTTGGAAGACTCTTGGATTCAAATCCGTAAGGAGGAGATTTCCAAAGAGCCTAAGACCGGTTGGACCATTGGAGCAGATGAAGGTCTACAGATGAAGGGTAGATTGGTTATGCCAGCCAGTACAAAGCTGAAGAGGGAGTTATTTGATGAGGCACACCGTACTCGGTACACAGTACATCCAGGGACCACTAAGATGTACAAGGACTTAAAGAGACACTTATGGTGGAGTGGTATGTGTAGAGAGATTGCAGAGTATATGGCTAAGTGTTTTACCTGTCAGCCGGTGAAGGCAGAGCACCAAAGACCATCAGTGAGACTTTAGACTTTACACATTCCAGAGTGGAAGTGGGCGGACATTTCTATAGACTTCATTGTAGGGTTGCCAAAGTCGAAGAAGGTGAATGACTCAGTTTGGGTGATTGTGGATCGGTTGACGAAGTCAGCCCATTTTATTCCAGTGAGGACTACCTATACCATCGAGGCATATACGAGGATATTTATTCGAGAGATAGTTCGACTTCATGGAGTTCCAGACACGATCGTGTCGGATCAAGGTTCAGTGTTCACTTTGCACTTTTGGAGGAGTTTCCAGGATTCGTTTGAAAGCAGACTATCTTACAGCAGTGTTTTTCACCTACAGACGGATGGTCAGATGGAGAGGGTGAATCAGGTGTTAGAGGACATGTTGCGGGCTTATGTCATTAACTTTCACGGCAGCTGGGAGGAGCATATTCCACTGATAGAGTTCGCTTATAACAATAGTTATCAAGCGGCTATCGGTATGGCCCCATATGAGGCATTATACGGGAGGCCTTGTAGATCACCGATATGTTGGGCAGAGCCGGAGGATAGCTTAATGCTTGGACTAGAGCTTGTGAGGCAGACTACTGAGAATGTAGCATTGATCAGAGAGAGGATTTTAGCCGCCCAGAGTCGACGTTTACACTTAACACTAAAATGAGGGTATTACCACTTATTATTACCACTTATCACCTAAGTACTCGGAACATATGGTATATATATGAGGGGTTCCTTGTTTGGATTTTCCGCTCGATGTACTTGTTCCATTTAGTTAGGGGTTAAGTGGGGGTATTTTTATTTTAGATGGTTAAGTGTAGACATCGAAAATGATTTTGAGAGCGCGAAGATGATATGTAGCGCTACTTCCTGCATTTATTGAGGAAGTGAATTCATTTATATGCATGAGTATTTGTGTGATTATATTTAGATTTAACACTAGAATGAGGATATTTCCGTTCAATTCTTAACCTTTTGGATCATATGGTATATATATGAGGGGTTCCTTGTTTGGATTTTTCGCCCAACGTACTAGTTCCATTTGATTAAAGGTTGAGTGGGAATATAGTCATTCTGGATTGTTAAATATAAATGTCGTTATATACTTGTCAAGAGTATTATTATTTGTTTAGATATAATTTCCAAATTTTGAGGACGAAGTTCTTTTAAGGGGGGAAAACCCCGTATTTATGTATTTATGAGAATTATAGTGATAAATAGCTTGAGGTCATAGATGTACATGATAACAAGTTAGTTGAGATGATATGAGTGTACGCGTTTAGAGTTTTGTGTGTTGGTTTTGCAAATAGGCAAAACATGCACGAAACATGAAACTGCCAGATCAGTCGACTGATCAGTCGACTGACGAGTTCAATCGACCGATCAGTCGACTGACGAGCAGTTTTCCAGTTTCTTCAGGTTTCAGGTCTATTTTGATTTTGGGTTTCGGGTTTGGGTTTAACTATTCATATATATCCTCTCCTACCCGAAATCAACCCACCACCTTCTTCAGACCTGAGAACCCTAGCCCCCTTCTCCCCTCTCAAACCCTAGGCTCTAGTCTTGGTGATTTTGAGGAGAACTTGGAGGATTTTCGTAGAGGTTTTCTCTTTGCAGTGAAAGAAACCACTCCCTCGTAGATCCAGGAGCTATTCATCACCTCTGAGGCGAGTAACATCTCGTCCAACCTTGTCCCCTATTTCTAAATGTTTTCAAATGACTTTTTATGAGTTTTGATGAGCCAAAAACATATTTTGTGTACAAAGGTTTGATTTTTATAGCATATAATATGAAGATATGTTATTTCAAAATGTTAAAAACTCACCAACGTTTTATGAATCAAAGATCTAGATCTGTAATGTTTTAATAAGAGATTAAAAACGAGTTTATGTTTTCAAAACATTTTTAAAGCATGAATGCATATGTTTATGGTTTTGTTTATGTATTTACATGTGAAATTTCGTTTCAATTTGATACATGTATGTTAGAATCAGTAGAGTACTGCTTGGAAATGATGGAAAAAAATAAATTTTGATGATATTTTGGCAAATAATCGAAACCTCTTCAAATAGTTTCTGTGCCAGTTCGGTCGACTGATCAATCAACCGACGGGCTGCTTTTTCTGAGTTATCAGTCGAGTGATTAGTCGACTAACGGACTGATTTTGCTTTCTGTCAGTTCCCAAGTCGACTGAGCAGTCGACTGGTGAGCTGAGGCTGTTCTGATTGATCTTATCAGTTGACCAATGAGTCAACTGATTGCATCAGTCGACACATGAGTCGACTGATGAGATGTTTTACAGGTTCTTGACCTGTTTGAGTTGCTTTTCGGGGTCGCCTCGATGACTTGACTTTTGATTGCAATGTTAGTGATTTATTTATACATAGGGGTTGACTTTTTGACACAAGCTTAGACCTACAGATCGAGACACGTGCGAGTTTAGGATATGTATATCTTTCCACATATACCTTTGATAGTTGCACCTCTCCCTTAGGGTTGGTTGTGATGTTGGTCGCTAGCGCTTTGATGCTCGTTGTCACTCCCCCTTCAGGTAACGAGCCAGGAGCCCGGAGTGTCGCAGGTTGATGGCGATGCATTTTAGCTTCAGCTGTCTATTTAGTTATATTTTCTTTTAAGCCCAACTGTAGACTTTTGTTTAGACATTTAAGAGTTTTATTCTAGAAGTTGTAAAGGTTGTGTGCCTTATTTCCTCTTGTCAGATATTTTGTATTTGAGACTTTTTGAGTACTTCAGTTATTTATTTCAGACTTTGACTTGTACTTCAGTATGCTAGATGATGGAATATTAATTTAGTCTCTATTACTTCATCTGTTGATTTATGTATTATCTTTTACTTGCTTTTGTACCTACACCTTTTATTGACTCTACTAGAGAGATGGTAATTGTGATGGTGAAACATGTTATTGTACGGTGTGGTGTATGGTAGGTTTGACTTTCTTGGTTTCACCTTAGACTACGGCCTTGTGTGAACCTAGGGGCGTCACACTAAGTTAGATTTGGTTTTGTAAAACTGTAATGAAAGAATTTTTTTAAGAAATTTATTTTGGGTTTATACATAAAAATATTTTCT
Organism: Asparagus kiusianus; assembly: GCA_022839385.1. Classification (NCBI taxonomy): domain Eukaryota; kingdom Viridiplantae; phylum Streptophyta; class Magnoliopsida; order Asparagales; family Asparagaceae; genus Asparagus; species Asparagus kiusianus. The sequence continues at coordinate 476,554 of BQKN01000080.1, read as the reverse complement.
TGAATAAAAAGTAGGTTTAATTAGATTATTTAAATATATCAAATAAATTAATTGTAGATATACTTCTTCAAATTGGAAAGTTGACGAAGTTTTGTAGGTATAATCATTACAAACCCTCACAAGACTCCAACTCGTCCTCTATGATAACCTAGGGGTTTAAAGGCTTATTGTCTGTAATAAATAAAACCGTAATTCCTACGAAAATGGGTTAGAATTTTCATTCTTTCTTTTTTATTTTCTTTCTTCACTAGAGGACCAGCAAAAGTTTAGTTGTGGGGGTATTCAATTATTTTAATTTATTGCACTTTTAAACCCTCATTACCTATGTCACTTTGAATAAAATATCAGCTAGTAAGTATTTTTATCTTAATTTACAAGAAATAAAGTATTACGGAATAATTGCCCAAAAAACTCAAAACCCTCTTATTTTTTAACTCTTATTGAAGCCCAATATCAAACTAAACCATTAAGTTACCCAATTTTAGCCTTTGATTCGTAATTGTTTACTAGGCATCAACACTTGTATCAATATAGGTATCAAGACTCGTATTGATGCCCTTATTAATAATAGTATTGATACAAATATCGATACTTATGTTAATACTTCTTCGATTTTCCTTCATGTGGTTGAAAAATAAGAGAGTTTTGAGTTCTTTTGGGCTTTTATTCCTTAATCCATTATTTCTTGTAAATTGAGATAAAAATACTTACTAGCTTATATTTTATTAAAATAAGATAGATAACGAGGGTATAAAAATGGAATGAAATAAAATGATTAAAAACCCCCACAACTAAACTTTTGCTGGTCCTCTAGTAAAGAAAGGAAATGAAAAGGAAAGAATGAAAATTCTAACCCATTTTCTCATAAATTGCAGTTGTATTTAGTGCATACAATAAGCCTTTAAACCCCTAGGTTACCCTAGAGGATGAGTTAGAGTCTCGTGAGGGTTTATAATGATTATACCCATAATATTTCGTCAACTTTCCATTCTGAAGAAGTATATATATAATTAATTTGTTTGACATATTTAAACAATCTAATTAAAGCTAGTTTTTACTCAAGAAAATATTTCTTTGTATAACCCCAAAATAAATTTCTTAGAAAATTCTTTCATTATAGTTATACAAAACCAAATCTAACTTAGAAATTTAATTAAAAGATTTGAAAAGAACATAGTAACTCTTTATTTTAAACAAATTTCAAGCCTCTTGATCAAATTATTTTTCTAGACGCCACACACGCGCGCGCGCACACACACACATACACACACAGATATATATATATATATATATATATATATATATATATATATGGGAAATGTTTTCCTAAGGTGACACCTTAGATTCCTACCTAAGAACGCGGTCTAAAATCACATCATTCCCTTTTTTTTTGCAATCCGCTCCATTGAGCTTGATCTACATGTTCTTAAACCCAAACACACCAATTTTGGGGTGAACCCATCGTGTTTTGACCCTTCATCCACTCACCATAATTTTAACGGTTTTGAATGAATAGAAATTTTTGCACGGCTCAACAAAGGGTCAAAACACGACGGATTCACCCTAAAATTAATGTGTTTGGGTTTAAGAATATGTATATCAAGTTCAACGGAGCGAATCACAAAAAAAATTAGGGAATGATGTGATTTTAGGCCGCGTCCTTAGGTGAGAATCTAAGGTGTCACCTTAGGAAAACATTACCCTATATGTATAGTATGTATGTATGTATATATCATGATGAACGGGAATGGATCGTCCATTGAAATAGCCCAATCTATATATTAAGAGGTGCATCCTTAGATTCAATCTAAGATAGCTCCTTAGAATCATATTTTCATATATATATATATATATATATATATATATATATATATATATAACACAGAGAGAGGTGTATGTGTGTGTGTGTGTGTGTTATGATGAACAGGATGGATTGTCCATTGAAATAGACCAATCCATATATTAAGAGGTGTATCCTTAAATTCAATCTAAGGTGGCTCCTTAGAATCATATTTCCCTATATATATCGACATAGATGGCACTTCTCAACATTGTTTAATCTTCGATGATCATCATTATATCTCCATCCTCAACAACCTGTAAGACTCGTCGGACTGCTGGTTTCCAATGTTGCTGAAGTGACCTCTCGTCACTCACTAACCAACACGTATAGAGCAAAGGATGAATCAACTTCTAGCTCACCCCTCACCACCGTCTTGGTGTACACTCATGAAGTGACCAATCTTCCCTTGGCATACTCTATAAGTAAAGATGTTATTTGCCATAGCAAAAGGTTTGTAATCTAAAAGACCCTAAAGCACACACAGTTCTTCTTTGACCCCACTCAAGTTTATCAACTGACTTGATCGTCGGAGGTATCACAGGGGAACTCATCCCCACTCTCTTATAACTCTTTGTGTGTAGATTGCTTGGTCATCCTAATTCCAGAATCAAACTTAAAGTCGAAGAAGAAAGTGTCCCCTCTTTTTTTTCTATAAACTCCGTGACTTTAATTGGCTGTGTGATATTTAGCATCAACAACTAGTCCTCACCCCCATACCTAAATTTTGCATTATGTTTAATACAAACTCTATGACACACACTGTAAAGCAGAGAGGAAATGACACACTTATATTTATTCGGTTGACCTAGAACAATGATAAAATTTTACAATTATCTTTAGTATGAGGTGGATGTAGCCAATATTTTTTCCATTTTTTCTTTCAATAAAATTTTTTCATTTTTTTATATTTTTTCCTTTTTCAAAAAAAAACAAGAAACTTTCAAAGGAGAGAAGAATAAGTTCTTTTTACTTTTCTTATTATGAGATAAAGAGTAAAGATGTAGAATAAAAGATTGAAAATAAAAACCTCACATTCTACCTCAAATTCTATCTTATTGCTGAAAATTTACCCTATAATTTTAAAGAAGTCTAAAATGATAAACTCAGATGTGTGCTTAACTTTTGTGCACTTCAAGGTTTTCAATAATTCTTGCAGCATTTAAGGCATGTACGTTTCTTGTGTTTCTAGCATTGACTTGTCTAAATTTTGAACTCAATTTCCCTATAACTGAAATTTTGTCCCAATACAACCAGTTCTTATCTAACAATTTTTTCAAACCCAAAATTCATGGTTGAGGTATGATATGCTGTTTGTTCTATGTTTTTGAGGAACCTAAGCTCATTAGTAAGAAATTCTTCAAAGCTAAAATTAGAGAATTTTGTGTCTAACTCTGTGAAAACTAATTCTGATTCAAACTCCTCTAATATTTCATCACCACAGATCTCCTCAAAACTCCGGTTTGATTCACTCTCCTCTTCTAACTCTTCACTGAATTTTCTAGTAGTTTACTTTTGGAGGTTGATATGAAGAATAAGTCTGTTGGTTCCCTGGAATGAAAATATTAAGACCAACAGTCATATTTCTAAAGGATAACTTCATTTGACCAGTTTAATAGTTAATCAGAGTATTGGAAATTTCTACGAATGGTCTTCTTATAATAACAAGTATCTAACCTCTGAGAGTGTAAATGAGCTGTCTCTCCAAGACTATAAAATCAATGGGAAAAATATACCTTGATCTAAACATCCTTTGTATCTCCCTTAGAAATTTTTACAGATCTATTAGCTAACTGGATGGTACATTTGGTTAGCTTTAATTCACTCACTCCTAGCTATTGAAAAACTGAATAGAGAAGAAGATTCACACTAGCTCCTAAGTATAGAAGTGTCTTATCAATAAAGGTTTTTCCTATGATATATGAAATGATAGGACAACCGAGATCCTTATGTTTTAAAGGAATGAGCTTTAGAGCATGTCACTAATATTGGTAGCTAGAAAGACTTTCATAGGAACATTAGTGGCGCTTTTATTAGTGCATAAATTCTTCAAAATTTCACATAAAAGGGGATTTTTTTTTTGATTGCATGTAAAAGAGGAATGTTTTCCTTGACTGCTTAAAACTTTTTAGGATTTTTTTTTACCAGGGGAGAGTTTTTCCTAGGCCTAAGTCTATCTGGAAAGGGAGCAATGCATTTAGACCTATAAAAAATTAAGCTTAGGTTCGATTTCAAGCTCTTGGTCATCAGAAGCAGGTGATTGTTGAATAGAGTTATCAGAATGAGAGTGAGTTTATTCAGGATCAACATTTGAATAGGATAAGAGGAAGAAAGAGTTTGATCTGGAGGCATTCTAACTTGATTATCGATCTGTTTTCTTTACCATAGTGAATGAATTGCATTCACTTGAGTTTTGTTGGTTGAACTTGATCTAGTATCCTTAGGGTTTTTAACAGATTGATTCAAAAACTTTCCTTTCTCCCTTTCACTCATAGAACTAGCTAGTTAACCAACTTGAGTTTCTAATTTAGCTATGACTTGAGTGTTAGAATTGAGTACTTGACTAGTTATCTACATGAATAAATTTAGAGTATTGGATGACTGAGTTAACATGGTGGTCTATGTGGAACTTTAATCATAGACTCTAAACTCTTTTTCTAAGACTCCGAAATATTTCTCATGAGCAGAACTTGAAGGAATTAGATTTATTGGTTGGTTTGAAAGAGATTGATTCTGATATGCAAGTTTGGGCTGTAAAAAGTTATTTTGTGTATTGAATGAAACCGTGATACCTCTAAGACATTGTAGAGTTGAAGAGAAAGTGAAATTTTGTGTATTGAATGATTTTTTCAACTCGAGATGTAGGTTAGAGAGAACGGATCATTCACAGGATGCTCGAATGTAATGTTTACCTATCCTAGTGGATGATTATTTCCTAAGAGTGAATATTTCTCTAAAACATGGGTTCGAGATAGGCAGTTATGATATCCTAGTGTAGAAACTTGATTGATTTGAGCTGAGACTTGTTCTTTGATTTCTAAGGCCTCTAATGTATGTAGGATTGTAGTCATCTTTACTTCAAATGCTATGTTTAACGCTAGTGAAAGATCACTGGATTTGGTAATGGGGGAACTGATGAAGCTCTTTCATCACAAACAGCATAGTTTTCTCAGATAAACTCTCTAAAAATTTTCAAACTTTACTAGTATATTTCTTCATAAAATCCCCTTGACACATAGATTCTAAAGAAGTCTTTCATGAATAATCCAATCCTTCATTGATAATTTGGCATAATTGCCACTTTTCTAGACTATGGTAAGGACATTAAATAATAAGATCCTTAAATCTCTCATAATACTTCCATAATATCTTTCCTGGAACTATCTTAAAATTTTGAATGCTATTTCAAAGCTTCACTATTTTATGGATTGGAAAAACTTTCTTCAAAAAAAGGTAATAAATTCATCACAGGTTAACATAGAATTTGTGAGTAAGCTATATAACTATTTCTTAGCTTTGTCTTTAAGAGAAAATGAGATAAATCTAAGCTTTAATCTTAATCTTAATCTTAATCTTAATACAAACTTTCTTAAACTTGGATCTAAAAATGTAAGCATTTTCAGATTCATTTCCTAGGAAGTTCGGGAGCATGTCTATGAAGTGAGGTCTATGCTCAAAATTAGCTCTATCAACATTAATGTAAGATAAGATTGCGTTCTTAGTGGGATAGCACATGTCTTGAAGAACGAGAGAATAAGGATTGGCTATTTCCTTAATTCAAAAATTTAGTTCAACTTAGATTAATCCATTGGTATTATCCCTAATCCAAACATGCTTGCACCAAAATAATTCTTTTAATTTTTTTCTTTTTTTACTAAAAAAGAAATTAGGGAAAAGAACTAAGAAAAACAAAAATTAATTTTTTTAAAGTTAGCTTTTTAAGAAAAAACTAAAAGACCTAAAAGAATAATGAAAGAAGAGAAGAAGGGGGGAAAGAAAAATTTAACTAAAATAAATCAAGAGTAACCATTTTGTAACAATCACATTTAATTCTAGGGTTAAGTCTAGACTCAACTAGATTAGGTTGTAAATAAAAAATCCTTGAATGAAAAAAATTAAAGTTTATTTGGTTAGTTAGTCTGGTAAGGATAATACTAAAGGGAGGATAAAGACCAATTAAGTACTTTTGTCCTTGCAGAGGGTTTTATGCAACCTCTACACCTTGCATTGGACACCAAGAAATTTAAATAAACTTAAACCGATTTACTTAAGGGTTTTTTGTTCTTTAATAAGCTTGAGCTAGTTTTAAAAGTTGGGTTTATGTAGTGAGAAATTAGTGATTTATTGGCTAAAGGGTGATGAAAGCCCTCACCTTATCATGATTAGGGGTTTTTTGCCCTTAAGAATATTTTCAAGTGAGCACTCAAATAAAAATATTCAAATCATTTTTGGTGAATTCCTGCTAACTGTATACAATGCAACTCTAGAAATTAAAAGCAACTATAAAAAAATCCAAAAAGAGATTCTTTTTATCTTTTATTAGGGTCAACAATCAAATAAATGTGAGAAAAGGGAGCTCTTGTTTGAATTTACTATTTTATTAGTAGTTATTCAAGTGAAAGATGGATTTTATTAGGGTTGACAAGAGAAAATTTTTATTTTTTTATTAGTTTCTAATTGTATCTAATTGTGAGAAACTAAACTAATTGGTAGAATTGAAAATACTAGAAAGATGACTTATCATTTCAATTTAATCTTTAATCTTCTTCTTCAAATTTGTTCCTTCACAATTAAACATACAAATCAAAGAATCAAAATAGAAAAATCTTAATTATAAGCATATTCTCTGACAATGGCACTAAAAACTTAATGCGTTGTGAAAATAGTGTCTAGATTACAAATGGCAAGGAAGGTATGTAGAAAAAAAATTCTAAATTGGATTCTAACAATGTGTGTGGACAAAGAGGAGTGAACAAATAAAAGATAACAAAAAATGAACAAGGAGGAGAAATAAAGAAAATAGAAAGATTAAAATCAAGACTAGAAAAATTAATCAAAAAGAGGAAATTAAAACAAGTAAAATATAGCTAAAATGAATCTAGAATTGAATCCACTAGCTAATCTCATTTAGGACTTTTGAACTACACTCATTTTATCATATTTTACTTTTAGTTTTCTAAGTACAGACTATCAAACCACTTAAGAAAAACATAACTATCAAATTATTATCTAAGTAAAATTTTTATTCATAAAAGAAATCAAATAGCTAGTAATTTCAGAACTCATAAGCAAAACATACCAAACAATTTGAGATAAGTATAGATTATCAAATTCTTCTTTTTCCAATTAGTTCTCTTGTTGATTATCCTAAACATAATAATTTTAAGCATAAAGAGAGCAATCCACAAATCATAAATAAAATCAAAATAATTTTATACAATTGTAGAATTCCTATAAAATTTAGTTGCACATTGTGAAAAGTAAAAATAAGAAAATAAAATCTAGGCTAGAACACATAAAAGAAAGAGAATAAAAATAAAAAATAACTATAAAAAAATTAAAAAAGAACAAGAAATTAAAGATCTAACCAATGAATATAAAAGAAATTTAACTAATAAAAATAAAAGAGCAGAAAAGTAAATCTATACTATAAAAAATATAAGAAAATAAATTCTACAAAGCATAAACATAAACAATAAAAATAAAAGAAAATGAAAGTAAATCTATACTACAAGGTATGAAATAAATCTAATTTACCAACATAAAAATAAAACTCTAAAATATGAATTTCTAAAATAAGAAAATAAAAAAGAGAAATAAAAACTTACATTATAAGGGGGTTGACCCCTTGAAAGCAAATGTTCATATTCATCTTCATCGACAAAGAAGAAAAAAGAAAATTTAAAAGGTGAAGAATTTTTTTATTAACTACAAATAAAATTTATAATTTAAGAGGGTCTTCTCAATTAAGAGTAACCCTCCTCTCCAAATGGAGTCCTTACAAAATGTTTCATACTCAAACCTTCACTCTCTTTTCCTATTTATAGAGTATTCCAATCATATTAGCCCTTAGATCAAACTTAACCCTAAGTCACTTAATTTTAGCCTTTAATTCATAACTGTTTACTTTGTATCGATACTCCTGTCTATACTTATTCGATTCCCCTTCATTTGGTTGAAGTTCTTTGGATCTTTTGTGTGGGGTTCCATAGGCCTTTTTTGTCTTGACCTTGGGCCTCAATAAGGGTTAAAAAATAAGAGAATTTTGAGTTCTTTTGGGCTCTTATTTTTTAATCCTTTATTTTTGCAAATAATTAGAAGATATTTTATTCAAAATAATATAGAAAATGAGGATATGAAAGTGATAAAATATAATGATTAGTAATGGCTTCCATAGGTATGATCCCCTTTTGGAGGGTGAGAACTTAGGAGAAGCAGGAAACCCTATTCATAAACCGATGACAACAATTGGATCATTTTCTTTCCCTTCAGTCACTAGTGACTTTTTCTTTCTTGCAACTTGCTCTACTGATGAAGGTGAAGAATCAGGAGAAGAAGATCACAATGACTATGGCTTTTTGTTCTTGAGTCTTGACAAAGCAGTCAACACAGATGAGACAATAGAGGGACATGATCAACACATTTCTACGGTGGGCTTGAGAGGAGTAGGTGACTGATCATCATATTTTATTACACTTTTAGACTTTCAATATATATTTTATTTAAGTAAATATATCACTAATAACTTATTTTCCTCTTAATCTACAAGAAATGAAGAATTATTGAATAAGAACCTAAAAAAACTCAATATTTCTCATTTTTAACTTTTTATTGAAGCCTATGATCAAACCTAATAGCCTATATAAGTCCAAGAAATAAGGATATAAAATAAAAAGAAATCAAGTCAAGTCATATTCAGGATGATCAATCGCAAAGAAAAAGTATTATCTCCTAATCCAGAAGGTGAAATCTAACATATGATATATGAAAGTCACCTATCTTGATGAGAGGAAGCTATCTACATCTTTGAAAATTTGAGATTCCTATCAATTGGCCAATTGGTTGGCCATTTGATTGGCCAACCGTTTGGTTTGTAATGAATTGTTTTGTGGCTGAGATTTAATCAATGGATCCCAAGCTAAATCTAATACCCCGTGTTGTTTACTGTAGGCTATAAATAGGGGTACAAGGTGAGGGGTTTGAGTATGAAAAGTTTTATAATATTGTCCCTTTGGAGAGGAGAGTTACTCTTAATTGAAAAGACCTTCTAAAATTATAAATTATATTTAGAATAAATAAAAATACTTTTTTTACCTTTTAAATTTTTTCTTCTTCTTTATTGATAGAGACGGAGATCAAAATTTGATTTCAAGGAGCCACCCCCTTGCAATGTAAGTTTTTATTTTTCTCTTTTATTTTCTTGCTTTGAAAATTCATGTTTTAGGATTTCTCTCTTTATTTATATATTGATAGAGTAGATTTATTTCATGTATTATAGGTTAGATTTACTTCAATGCTCTTTTATTTTTATTGTTTATTTTTTCTTTGTAAAATTTATTTTCTTGTCTTTTTCTTTTATAGTATAGATTTACCTTTACGCTCTTTTAATTTTGTTAATTAGATTTCCTTTATGCTCATAGTTTAGATCTTTATTTTCTTGTTCTTGTTGTTATTTTTGTAGTTAGTTTTCATTTTTATTCCTTTTTTTTATGCTTTCTAGTCTAGATTCTATTTTCTATTTTTATTTTCTAAAATGCATAACTAAACCTTGTCGGAATCTGGAATTGTATGAAACTTAAGTTTAATTTCTTTTATGATTTATAGATTGATCTCTTATGCTCAAAATGATCATGCCTAGGATAATCGACTAAAGAGCTATGGTAGAAGAAGAATTTGATAATCTATACTTATCTTAAGTGGTTTGATCGGTTATGCTTATGAATTCTAGACTTACTGTCCAGTTGTTTGTTATTTTCATGAATAATGATTTTTCATCGATGATAATTTGAGAGGTTATGCCTTTCTTAAGTTATTTGATAGTCTATACATAATAATTCTAAAGTAAAATGTGAGAAAAAAAGAATAGTTCATAAATCCTAAATGAAATCAACTAGTAAATTGACTTCTTGATTCCTATTTTTTCTCTTGATTTCCTATATATATTTTGCTTGTTTTGATTTTTCCTCTTTGTGGTTATTTTTTCTAGTTTTGATTTTGTTCTTTTATAGTATTTTTATTTTTCCTCCTTGTTATTTCTTATTTCCTTTTATTTGTCCACTCTCTTTCTCCCCTCTTCTTGTTTTTATTGTAAATAATCACCCACTTTCTTTATCTCTCCATATTTTCACTCCTAATTGTTTACACACAACTCTAGGATCTAACTAAGTATATTTTCTACACGTTTTCCTCGTGGGATCGACATTTTACTTATACTATAACTTGATTGTGCAATTGCAATCTCGGCATAATTTCCACAACACATTAAGTTTTTGGCACCGTTTTTGGGAAGGTACTTGTAATTTGGATTTTCTATTTTGGTTCTTTGATTTGTGTGTTTAGTTATGAAGGAATAAATTTAAAGAAGAAATCGGAAGATTGAAGATCGAAGATTTGCTTGAAAGGGTATGTCCTCTTTCTAGTATTTTTAAAGCCACCCTTTTAGTTACTTTCAATTAAAATAAAAAAAATTCTCTTGTCAACCCTAATAAAATCCACCCTCTGCTTTAACAACTACTAATAAGATAATAAATTCAAACAAAAGCTTTATATCTCTCACATTTATTTGATTATTAACCCTAATTTTTTTTACATCCTTTATGGTTGCTTTTAATTTCTAGGATTACATTGCATATAGTAGTAGGAATTCATCAAAGTGATTTGAGTATTTTGATTTGAGCACTCACTTAAAATTACTCTTAAGTGCAATACCCCCAATCAAGATAAGCTGAGGGATTTCATCATCCTTTTTTTAGCCCACAAATTATTATTTCCTCACTACACAAACCCAAGCCTTTAAAACTCATTAGATGTTGGGCCCTAAGGACTCGAGCTCATTAAGGAATAAGAAATCCTTGATTGAATTAGTTTAAGTTTATTTGAATCTGTTAGTATCTAAGGCAAGATTTAGGAGTTGCGTAATGTGCTCCATAAGAAAAGAGGTATTTAATTGGTCTTTGGCATCCCTCTAATACTATCCTTACCTAACTGACCGAGTAAACTTCTATCTTCTCTCAAGGAGTTTTTGGTTAAAAGCTGATCTAGTTGAGTCTAGACTTAACCCTTTAAGCAAGAGTGGCTGTTTCCAAGTAATTTCTCTTAATTTGTTTTAGTTAGGTTTTTCTTTTTTTTTCTCTCATTAAACTTTTAGGTCTTTTAGTTTTTCTTAAAAATAAAAGAAAAAATAACTTAACTAACTTTTGTTTTGCTTAGAACTTTTTCCTAATTTCTTTTTTAGTAAAAAAATTCTAAAAGAATTTATTTTGGCATATAATTCTCGATTAGGGATAATACTAATCGATTAATCCGTGTTGAACTAATCTATAAAACCAAAGAAATAGCAAATGTTAATCCACTCGTTCTTTAAGACATGTGTCATCCCGAAGAAGAAAGAGAGTTAGACCCGAGTTTTTAGAAAAGTTTTGGTGATGAAATCAAGATGCTAAAAGAATTTGAATTAGAATTAGTTTTCACGGAGGTAGACACAAATTTCTCTGATCTTAAATTTGAAGAACTTTTTGCTAATGAACTTAGGTTCCTAGAAAATATAGATAAACCAGTTTATCATAACTTAACCATGAATCGTGGGTTTAAGATAATTTTCAAAGAAGAATTGATTATACAAGCCTTCAGTCATGCAGAAAATGTGTTCAAATCTGAGACTTGCTCTTTATCTAATCAGCATCATAAATTTAAAATGCATAACCAAGTTCTTACCTATATTCAAATGCTACATAAATTATTGAAAACCAGGGAGGTTTCATAATTTAAGCACATCTTTGAGTTTATCATTCTTGTCAAAATTCGTGGGAGAATTTTTAGTAATAAAGCAAAATTTAACGTAGAATGTGAGCTTTTTATTTTCAATCTTTTATTCTACATCTTTACTCTTTATCTCGTAATAATAAGAAAAAAATTATTCTTCTCTCACTTGAGAGTTGCTTGTTCTTCAAAAAAAGAAAAAGAAAAAAATGTGGGACAAAAAAGATGAAAAAGATGAAAAAAATGAAAAAATGAAAAAAAGGAAACAAGAGGAAAATAAAAAAAATTTGTTGGATTCATCCTCCTACTAATGGCAACTGCAGCTTGTTATTATTTTATTATTATTCTAGGTCAACTAAATAAGTATAAGTGTTTTATTATCTATCTGCTTTACTTTGTGCATTATAGACTTTGCATTGAGGGTAATATAAAATTTAGATGTGGGGGGTGGGGAGGGGGGGGGTAGGGACTAGTTATCTTTTCTCTTTATTTTACCATTTTTTCTTTGTTTTTCCTCTTGTCTTTTCTTTTCCTTAAAAATTCACTTTCCAACTTGATAAAGTTAATTAATACTTAGTCTGCTTTATAAGTTTTTAAAATTTCTAATTCTTAGTTAGTTTTATACTCAGGTTAACCTTTTATAATAACTCAATTTTAAAAAATAATTTATAATTTGTATGCTTCGACAAACTTCCAATAGAGTTTTAATTAGAGTAATAAAATTTTTGCATTCTTAGCTTAGAGTGGAAAACAAAAATTTCAAGTTCTTTTGTTCTAAATATTTTCTGACACACAAACACACACACACACACACACACAGACACACACATAATCACACACACACACACACGTATAACTTCGCAAAATAAGAGTACGAAAAATAGGTACGAATAAAAAATTTCTCTTGAACTCTAAAGTGGTTCTATCTTACTAAGACTAAGTTGACTGAGTAATTAAGGTCGAGCAGTATTTCTAATTTTAATGATCTAAGCCTAATTGGGTTGTGATTCATTAGCCCAAAACTTATTAAATGGTTACTAGAAAGCCTGATAAAGGAGAATAAAATTAGTAAGGAATAAAGTGTGAAAAAAATCAAAACCACTATTAATTTTTTATATATTGTTATATTTATATATGTTCTTGAAAATAAATTGGTAAAAAGACTTAAAACTTGTTTGAAATGTAGAGTTAGTATTTTCTTTTTATTACTTTTAATTAAATTTCTAAGTTCAATTTGGCTTTGTATAACTATAATGAAAATTCTTTCTAAGAGATTTACTTTGGAGTTATACACAAAATATTTTCTTGAGTAAAAAATAACTTCAATTAGATTGTTTAAATATATCAAGTGAATTAATTATACATTGACTTCTTCAGATTGGCAAGTTAACTGAATTTTAGGGGTATATTTCCTCTAAACTCTCACGAGACTATAACTCATCCTCTAGAGTAACCTAGGGGTTTAAAAGCTTATTGTATGTTCTAAATACACCTGTGATTCCTATGAAACTAAGTTAAGATTTTCTTTCTTTTTAATTTTATTTTTTTGCTATAGAACAAGCAAAAGTTTAGATGATGAATTATTGAATAAGAGCTTAAAATAACTCAAATTTCCTCATTTTTAACTTTTTATTAAATCTAGGATCAAGCCAAATAGCCTATATAAGCCTAAGAAATAAGAATCCAAAATAAAATGAAATCAAGTCAAATTCAAATTTTAGGATGGTCACTCACAAAGAAACATGATTATCTCCTAATCCAGAAGGCGAATCTAACACATGATATATAAAAAACGTCTATCTCGATGAAACGAAGCTATCTACATTGTTAAAAATTTGAGATTCTAATCAATTGGCCAACAAATTAGTTCATAACTAAATTGTTTTGTGGCTAAGGTTTAATCCTTAGAGCCCAAGCCAAATTCAACGGCTTGTTGTTTGATGTAGGCTACAAATAGGGAAAGAGGGTGAGCGATTTAACTGTAAATTTTTTTATAATATTCTTCATTTAGAGAGGAGGATTACTCTTAAATAAGAAGATTTTCTAAAATTATAAACTTTATTTGTAATTAAAAAATAATTTTTTTCACCTTTTAATTTTTTCTTCTTCTTTGTTAATGGAGATGAAGATTTTCTTTCAAGGGGCCACTCTCTTGCAATGTAAGTTTTTATTTTTCTATTTTATTTTCTTACTTTAGAAATTCTTATTTTAAGATTTTATTCTCTCTTTATTTTTGTATTGGCAGAGTAGATTTATTCCATGTCTTATAGTTTAGATTTACTTTCATGCTCTTTTATTTTATTTTTTATTTTTATACTTTGTAAAATTTATATTCTTGTATTTTTCATTTATAGTATATATTTACTTTTATGCTTTTTTAATTTTTGTTAGTAAGATTTTCTTTATGCTCATAGTTTATATCTTTATTTTCTTATTCTCGTTGTTATTTTTGTAGCTAGTTTTTATTTTTATTCCTTTTCTTTTATGCTTTCTAGCCTAGATTTTATTTTCTTATTTTTATTTTCCAAAATGCATAACCAAGTCTTGTAGGAATTCTAGATTTTTATGAAACTAGTTTGATTTCTTTTATTATTTTTGAATTGCTCTCTTGTGCTCCAAACAATCATGCTTAGGATAATCAACTAGAGAACTAATTGATAGAAGAATAATTTGATCTATGCTCATATTAAGTGGTTTGATAGATTATGCATATGAATTCTTGAATGATTAGCTAGTTGCTTGTTCTTTTCATGAATAATAATTTTGCTTAGATGATAATTTAATATGTTATACATTTCTTAAGTTGTTTGATAGTTTATGCATAATAAATCTAAGGTAAAATATGATAAAAAGAGAGTAGTACATAAATCCTAAATGAAATCAACTAGTAGTTTCAATTCTAAATTCCTATCTTTTCTTTTGATTTCCTCCATATTTTGCTTGTTTTGATTTTTTTTTCTCTTTGTGGTTAGTTTTTCTAGTCTTAATTTTATTCTTTTCTAGTTTTCTTTATTTCTCCTCCTTGTTAGTCTTTATTTTGTTTTATTTGTGTGCTCTCTTTTTCCCTCTTGTTCTAGTTTTCTTTTATTTGTAAATAATCATCCAATCTCTTTATCTCTCCGCATTTCACTCCGAATTGTCTACACTCCTCATAAATTGCGTGTTTCTATTACCACCTCATCTTCAACTAGCGGTAACCTTTTGTAGAGATCATGTTGACTGATAAGTTTCGAAACCCATTGCTGATACTAATGTCAAAATTGTATATCAAAGGATCAAATGAATGGGAGTGCACTAGATACTCTAAGAATATATTCTAGCTCAAAAGGCTCAACAAGGTATTGTAGCCCATATCTGAATTGGCTGTAGTAGTCTTCTAGCATCCCTTTTGGTACAAATGGCTTTGGAGGCTTTTGACGACCTTTGCCATAACTTAGTTCTTGAGCCATCGCCAGATCGTATCCCATATTTTTCATTATTTGCCTAGCCATTCGACTATACCGAGCAAGCTGAGTGCTTCTTCTTCTTCAGAGTCAAATTCCTTCTTAGACATTGGAGTGTTAGGATTCTACTTCCAATAGATGATGGTGGATTGATCCTTTCATCTCGGGGGTCCTACAAAATTTATGTGGCACAAGTCTTCAAGAAATCACCAATCTTGTATTTTCCTAGTGAGTGACAAGTGTAGAGAATTTTTGCCCTTCATGAACTCAAACTTTTTTGTACTAGGCTTATGGTGATCGATTTTCCTATCACTATCGGTAGATGTGGAGTAACCTAACTTGATATTATTATTGATCGTTCACTCACCACGGACAAAGGTGGAAGTGTTGTGTAGCCATCTACATATATTACAATAGTCTTGAGCTTTAGAGTAGGGCCATTTTTGGACTATTCGTGAGGTAGGTCCCCATCCTTAGATTGTAAGATACAAAATAGCATCAGCATAGTAGTTGGCCATCATACCTTTAAAGGGTTGATGCTCTGCTGGAAAAGTCTACATTGCCTCATTCTTGTCAACAAACTTCATGTACTGGTGGAGCGTCAAGGGACGGAATAGGTTTTGATGGATCCATGGTCACCCCATGAGAGGGTCATACAAAGTTTCTGCATCAATCATGTGGTAAGCAACTTTAGAGCTGAGGTGCCCGATTTGGCATCTCAAATGGATCTTTCCCAATAGGTCACTGGTACTCAAGTTGAATCCATAAATGATCATGTGAGATGTTGATAGTTGGCTTGCTAGGATATTTAGGAAGTTCAAAACTATCTAGGGCATGATAGTCAGTGCAAATCTTGGGTCAATTTGGATAGGCCCAATCGGGGTCAAGCCAATGCACCCTTTACAATACAATGGTCAATAGTGATTGCTCGTTAGGACAAGCATTTTAGCTAGAGTAATGGTGACATTTGGAACTGCCGTTGTTGTATGGCGGCTATGCAAGCACATGATTCTTGCTACTCTCCCTTCAGGCTTATGGGGAGCTTGGTGAGAAACATATCAGTGTTATCGAGAGCATCACTGAGTTCCATTCTGAGTTTCTCATGAGAGACGAAGGAGCTCGTATAATTCTACTGTGTATATTCATCAACTGAGCTATTATGTCAAAATGGAACATATTTTTTAGGCCAAATCCTTTGACATTGTCATGAGGTGTTGGCACCTTCCCTAAGGTTCCTACCTGCCATTAGTTGTTGTTGATAGGACAATACTATTTCAAGTAGGTTTTTCTAGACCTTGTCCCAGTCGTAGTGGCTTGGCCCGCTAAAGCCTCTTCTCCTTAGTCAGAGTCAGTGAGGGGAGACAATCACTTTCTAATCATCTTTATTGATGATAAAAGTGGTACTCTGGGATTCTCGGATCATTTTGATAGTTGCCCATTGGTCATCTTTAAACAAGTCTAGTTGAACCCACATGAACTCTCTTATTTTGAGCCTATGTGGCATAAGACCCCTAGCTACCAATCCATGAGGGTTTTAGTTGATCGCCTTCATTTGGGTTTGTTGGATCGGAACTACTGCATCTTCAACCATCACTTTAGGCATGTCTCTAAGCTAGAACGAGACCATATTTGTTGCCACTTTCTTCTCTTTGTTGTTTAACTCGATGGCCTTGGTATTGACTAGCATTTGGATTTGATTCTTGAGAATGTAGCAATCGTTGGTCGGATGCCCAACAAACTAGGGGATGAGGCAATATTTTGTGTTGTAGCGCATCAAGCGTCTTCGGGTTATATGACGTTAGGGAGTTCGAGCATGTTCCTTTGCTTGAGCATGAGGAATATTATGATGACCTGATCATCTGTAAAGGAGTATTGTCTCTAAGCGAATTGTTTTTCTCGAGCTTGATGAGTAGGCTAATTAGTGTTCTTCTTTGGTTGCTGTAGGCTATCTAAAAATCATAACAGATAGCTAATCTCCATCAAACACCTATGATAGAAGTTTCAATCTGACGACTTTTAGAAGGCTATAATTTAAAGACTTTCACATAGAAGGTTATCATCTGACAACCTTCATAACAACCAATGAAAGCTCTAATTAAACAACCTTCACAACAACATCGGGAGTTACAATCTGATGACTCTCATATTTTTAAGGAGTCAAGATGAAGGTTACAAGGTGATGATCTTTGCAATGCTCTAGCAAAAGAGACTATAAATTGACGGTCTCTTCATATCAAAACGCAAATATCTCTCAAACCAGAAGGAATTTGGCGAAACAGAGGAAGCAAACCGAACCCTATGGGGTCAGTTTGATCGGCTCCGTCTCGTCGAGATAGCCGATTTTCATACATAATTAGTCCCATTCCGACTTACTGTTTGAAAGTTATGACCTGTCTTCGCAGCAAGTTATATTCTGAAGTCCGTCTGTGATATTACACTTCGCCTGAACATTGAACTTAGCATGAAGCTCACTAACCCCGCCTGAGGCTCACCTCTGCATCCAAGATTCAAAATGCAGAGGTCATGCCTACGTTCTAAACTCAAAATACAGAGATCGTAACCGCATTTGAGATTCAAAATGCAGAGGTCGTGGCTGCGTTCCAAACTCGAAACGCAGAGGTCGTGGCTACATTCCAGAGTCAAAACGTAGAGTTCGTGGACTAAAAACGCAAAGTTCATGCAGAGCCCAACCCTGCGTCCCAGGTTCAAAACGCAGAGTTCATGCAAAGCCCAACTCTGTATTTTAGAGATCATAACGCTGCGCGGCCTGTGCGTTTTCAGCCTAAAACAGGCCCAATTCTGCGCTTGATGTCTAAAATGCAGAGTTTGGGCCTAGAACGCCATTTTTAGCGTTTGACTCGTTCAAACACGAGCTGAACAGTTCCATGAACCATTTTTTCCCCACGGTTTGAGCGATTTCCGCCCCACTTAGGAGCGGATTAAGGGGGCAGTTACCACCCTTAATCCCCTATAAATATCAGAAACTCAATTGAGTTAAGGGATCAGCTTTTTGCATCAAAATTAGATCACAAAAGGAGAGATCGGCTACCTCTTGAGTAGATCATCTTTGGATCATGGAGATTTCTCGGATCTGGAGATCAGAAAAGGGGGTCTTTGCTCAATCTTTGAGCTTTCATCCTTGGCTTATTAACCGATTTTCGGTTCAAATCAACTCTATTACAGAGTTTAAACTCACTCTGAGTTCTAAAACTCGTTAAGAGTTATTTTCAAACTTGTCATGCAAGTCATCCTCAATATCAATCAAGAGGATTCAACCACGTTCCAGTGAAACAAGACGTTCGGATTGTCAACGAAAAGCAAACTCGATGCGAGCATTCGAGGGATGCATTCCATCGCCACCGTGAAGAACCCAGAATTAAATGAAGGGAAAAATTCAGATTAATTTTCCTCTCTTTTGTAATCGGAAATTCAAATTGTAATTAAGATCGAGAGAATACAAATCAAATTTCTTTCATTCTTTTTTACCACAAAATTTTCACCAAACAGTTGCCACTTTGGAGCCGGTGCCACAGACACTCCAACTATTAAGGTTTCCTTCTCTTTAGAATACAAGGGATTTTTCCCATTTCTTGATCTTTTCTGTCCTTACTGTGTATGCACTTGAGTCTATCCAGCTTCATGGCCTCTTGCGGATCCTTTCGCGATCTCTACCTGCTCTATCAAGTCCATCAAGTCCATCGAAGTTTCCACGCCAGTTTTCCATTAAGAAGTCCACTGGTAATACGAATGAGAATCCTAGTGTTAGGCTTTTGAACTTTTGAATGAAATCATGAAGCCTCTCATTCAGCTTTTGCTTCTTTTGTAGCAAAGATTTTTTGACTCTTTCTAGTTGCGTTTTGGCGATGTTCACCTTCCTTTAGAAACCTCTTGTATGCCTCATCGTCAAATTCAATTAAATATATATAATTTAATCGACCTACTTACAAAATATCCCAATTATTATTTCATTTACTTTTATAATCATTAGGGTTACATATGCAAACCCCCTTTACTATTTAGTCCAATTCATGATTAATACATGCATCTCTTTCTAATAAAGTTGTAATTTAGGAAATTTTATCATATCGAGTAAAACTAATTACATAATTTACAAAATTCCTTAATTAAATATATAATTTAATTAAAAAAATCTAAGCCTTGCAGATTTTGCGCTTTTGGATTGCATAAATTTCTTCAATTTTTAGGGGAACTCTTACCACCTCTCTAGGTAGATTATGTCTAATTTTATGTGAAAATTGTTGGACTAAATCTAATTGTGGGCATATATGTTACATTAGTGTATAGTGCTATCCTTAAGGTTAACCCGAATAAAGTGATCAATTAAGTTAATTGGGTTAATGGGTATTTAAATGTGTCATGGGCTAATTGTGCAGATACCAGACTGCAATTCTAATTTTATGAGGGGCTAAATTAGAAAATTATAAATCTATATAAAGGAGTTATGGTCCCTAATCTAAAGGTGACGTTCTCTATTCTTTAATCCTCATCTTAAGAGAATTCTTAAAGATAAACCTTTCAGATTAGAATATCAACCCTAATTCAGATGCGTGCTCGAATCTTTATGGATTGAGGTATTGCTTCCGCGCTCTCATGTTAATCTCTATGAATTAATCATGTCCAAAAATATTCTACAAGCGGTATCAGAGCCTCTTTGATTAATTCTTAGGGATTTAAGATTATGAAATTAGGGTTCTTTTTTATCTTAATCCTGTATTATTACGTTCACTGTTATTCGTGGCACTGTAGCGTTCACGAATGAACAGTGAAATTTTGTACTTTGGTTTCTTTATTTTTTCTTTCAGTGCAATCAAGATCAATTTGGTTGTTTGATCCATATTGTATGCAACTTTATCATTTTTTGATTCGATGATTAAGATCTGGATTAAAATTCAAATTCGAATCAAGAAATAATTTCATAGACTAAGCCATCGATCGCTCCGCTTCTCTCCGGTGAACAGTTCGATGGCGGCCCCGCTGTCAAATGAAGACAGCGGTGGCGCTAATCAGGAACCCTAGGGCTTCAACCCTAGCGTGCAGGAGCTTCAACGACGGTGGTGGCCATCTGCGTTCAGGAACCTAGGGTTTTCGAAACCCTAGGTTGCAGCAGCCAAAGTTGCAGTGGCGGTTCAGTTTTCAAACCCTAAGGGTTGCAGGAATTAGGGCTTAGAAAATTACCTCGATTCAGGTGAGCTTCGATTCGATTCAGGCGAGGTTGATTTTCTGATTCAGGCGAGCTCGAGCCTTGATTACAAGCGAGCCTTGTCGGCAACTCTACAGGCAAGGTTGAACTCCTAAATCAGGCGAGCTCAAGTCCAAATTAGTCGAGCTCGAACCCCAAATTTCAGGTGAGCTTCTTTATCTCGATTCAGGCGAAGTTGAGTCTCGAATTTAGGCGAGCTTCGGCTCCAACCTCTGGTGACCTCACACGCTTCGATCAAGCGAGCTTCAGCTTGATTCAGGCGAGTTTTGAGAACTCGTTTCAGGCGAGTTCGTGAGCTCAACTCAGGCGGGTTCGGTCTCGATTCAGGCGAGCTTGGATGCCTAAATTTTCAGGCGAGCTTGCATTGAGAATCGTTTCAGGCGAGATTTATCAGGCAAGCTTGGATGCCCAAATTTTCAGGCGAGCTTGCATTGGGAATCGTTTCAGGTGAGATTTATCAGGCGAGCTTCGAAATTTTGGGCGAGCTTGAGTTTCAGAGACGAACTTTGGTTTCGTCAGATGAAAGAAGGGCTCTGCTTACTTATGGGCATGTATCATTTGATCAGGCCAAAGCTCTCTCAAGGATATTTAATATGGGCCTTTTAAGTTAATGGGCCTGAAATAAAACTAATGATTATTGGAATTGTTCAAATAAATTCAACATTATGGGCCTAAATCTATTTGTTTTTCAAACCAAAGCCCAATTAAAATTTTATTTAGGCTATGTGAAAACAGGCTGAAGCCCACTTAGTTTTAATTTTAAGTTGGGTTAGAAATAAATTAAGTCTTGGGCCTATCGAGGTTTATTTGAATGTTCAAATAATGTTATTAAGGTTACGGAGCTGTAACAATTAAGTTATAGGCCATTAAATTTTTAATGGGCCTATTTATTGTTAATTAAAATAGAGAAATCTATTTTAAATTGCTCAAGTAAATTTCAGACTTTGGTTTAATTTAAATTAAATTGTTTAATTTAAATTAAAATTTGGTAGTTAATCAATTATTCAATTCAAATAATATGACACTAAGCTATTAAGTTTATCTTTCATTCCAAATAATTAATTGAAACAAGATGTTGTTAAAGTAAAGTCTCTTGTGTAGATTGCTCATGAGGGATGTTAGATGGTTGTGGGCATGTTTTTGTGTAAATATTTAATCGGTCCAAAGAAAGGTTAATATTTATTTAGACTACATACACACCTGCGATGATAAACGTGTGACAATTATAAGGTTTACATGTGAATTAATGAATCGATCCAAAGATAGTTTTATTATTTGATATGAGTTATTGCCAATGTTTGATCATTGCAGCAAGTTATCACTTACAATTAGTATTACTGTCCAAAGACTTGATATTAATGTTGTACCAGATATCTTGAGATGGGAATTGTTATTTTTTTAAAATTTTATTGATTACTAATTACGGTTAATAATGTGAATACCCTTTGTTTATTTCAGCTAATGCATCTGCTGCAACAATTTCTGCTAACATCAACTCAATTCCCATGCTCAATGTGACAAATTTGAAGGTTTGGAAAGAAAACATATTAATTGTTCTTGGCTGTATGGATCTAGACTTTACATTAAAAATTGAACAACCCTAACCTCTCAATGCGGATAGCACTCCTGATGCAAAGAAGGAGTATGAGAAATGGGAGCGTTCAAATCGCATGAGTCTTATGATCATTAAGCGCGGCGTTCCGGAAGCCTTCAGGGGCATAGAATCCAAAGGGATTACTAAGGCTAAAGATTTCCTTACCGAAATTGAGAAACATTTTACAAAAAATGATAAGGTAGAAACAAGCACGCTTTTAGCTCGCTTGATTTTAATGAAGTATAAGGGCAAAGGAAATATCAGGGAGTACATTATGAAAATATCTCATATTACTTCAAAACTTAAGGCACTCAAACTCGACCTTTGTGACGAGTTACTGGTGCATCTGGTGCTGTTATCTCTTCCTGCATAATTCAATTAATTTAAGGTCAGTTATAACTGCTAAAAGGAGAAATGGACTCTGAATGAACTCATTTCATACTGTGTGCAAGAAAAAGACAGGTTGAAGCAAGATAAGACTGAAAGTGCTCATTTGGCCTATGCCTCTAAGGATAAGGGCAAGAAACGGAAGAATGATAATGAAGGTGCTAAGGGTCCAATTCAGAAAAAACAACATAAGGATGATCAAGGTTATTTCTTTTGCAATAAGGCTGGACACGTAAAGAAGGATTATACCAAACATCACGCCTGGCGTGCTAAGAAGGGTATGTTCCTTACTTTGGTCTGCTCTGAGGTTAGTTTAGCTTTAGTACCTAGAAACACTTGATGGTTAGACTCTGATGCTACTACTCACATAAGTGTTTCTATGCATAATTGCCTGAGCAACCGAAAGCCAAGTGATGTTGAAAGACACATCTTTGTGGACGATGGACAATCGGTAGACGTGGAAGTAATTGGGCACTTTAGGTTGCTGTTAGGAACTGGTTCTTATTTGGATTTAAAAGATACTTTTGTAGTACCGTCTTTTAGATGGAATTTGATTTATGTTTCTGTATTGGACAAATCAAGTTATTCTTGTTCATTTGGAAACAATCAATTCAGTTTATCTTTTAATTCAAATGTTGTGGGAATTGGTTACTTGAGTACTTATGACAACGTATATTTGCTTGATACAATTACTTCTTATAATGAAACTTTGCATGTGGAATCACGTGGTACTAAGCGTAAATTAGATAAAGAAAATTCGGCGACATTATGGTATAAGCGTTTGGGTCTTATCTCAAAAGTTAGAGTTGAGCGTCTTGTGTCTGATGGCATTTTAGATTCCCTTGATTTTTCAGATTTTGACATTTGTGTTAAATGTTTCAAGAGAAAACAGACCAAAGTTAAGAGATTAGGTGCCAAAAGATCTTCAGACGTCTTAGAATTGATACATACATTATTTGTGGGTCATTCCCTACTGCATCTTGGAATGGTTAATAATATTTTATATCATTCATAGACGATTACTCATGTTATGGATACATATTCTCATTCATGAGAAATCTGAGTCTCTGGACATGTTCAAAGCTTTTAAAGCTGAAGTTGAGAGTCAACTCAACAAAAGAATTAAAACCGTTAGATCTGATCGTGGTGGTGAGTACTACGACAGATATGATGGTTCAGGTGAACAACGTTCAAGACCATTTGCTAGATACCTAGAGAAATGCGGTATCGTCCCACAGTATACTATGCCAGGTTCACCTAGCATGAATGGTGTAGCTGAAAGACGAAACATGACTCTTAAGGATATGGTAAGAAGTATGATCGCTCACTCTTCTTTACCAGAGTCACTCTGGGGAGAAACACTAAAGACATCAGCTTACATTCTAAACAGAGTACCAAGTAAAGCAGTTGCTAAAACACCGTATGAGCTATGGACTGGTCGAGAGCCCAGTTTAAAGCATTTACATATTTGGGAATGTCCAGCTGAGGCAAGGCCTTATAGGCTAAATGAAAAGAAATTGGACTCTAAAACAATTAGCAGCTACTTTATTGGGTACTCTGAACGCTCTAGGGGCTATAAGTTTTATGATCCCACACTAAGGAATATTTTTGAGAAGGGGACAACAACTTCTTTGAGGATGTTGAGTTTAGGGGAGAAATAAGGTTAGAAACATTGCTTTTGAGGAGAAATTGGCTTCAGACCCAATCCATACAGTTACCTTTGACAACATTCAGGTTCCTATACCTGTTGTTACTCAAGAAGTAAATCCGAAACCTCAAGATGATAATGTTGAACAACTTCATGTTCCAGAAGAACAAACTCAATAACCTCAAGAACCATTGCCATTAAGGAGATCCACAAGAGAAAGGAGAAATGCTATTCCGGATGATTATATTGCTCATATTGCTTATTTTGATCATTTTGATCATTATGAACTCAACAAACTCAACAATGTTGCTCATTTTGATCTTGAGTTACATCAGATAGATGTTAAGACTGCATTTCTCAATGACGATATTGATGAGATGATTTATATAGTGTAACCAAAAAACTTTGTGTCAGGAGACCCGAAGAATATGGTTTGTAAATTAAGGAAATCTATCTATGGACTCAAGCAAGCTCCTCGTCAGTGGTATTACAAGTTTCAATAAATAATTATCTCGTTCGGTTTTGAGATGAACATTGTTGATGACTGTGTATATCACAAGTTCAATGAGAGTAAGTATATTTTTCTGGTTCTGTATGTTGATGATATATTGCTTGCCACTAATGATATAGGCATGTTGCACGAAACCAAGAGATTTCTATCAAACAATTTTGAGATGAAAGATCTTGGGGACGCCTCTTTTATATTAGGAATCCAGATACATCGAGATTGTTCTCAAGGTATACTTGGATTATCACAAAAGAGCTATATCGATAAAGTACTTAAAATGTTTGGCATGCAAGACTACAGACCAAGAGACACCCCTGTGGCTAAAGGAGACAAATTTAGTCTCAATCAGTGCCCTAAAGGCAACCTTAAAATTCAGGAAATGCAGAAGATTCCTTATGCTTCGGCTGTAGGAAGTCTAATGTATGCTCAGGTATGTACACGTCCGGATATTGTGTACATTGTTAGATGTTAGGCAGATACTTAAGCAACCATGGTATGGATCATTGGATAGCAGTCAAAAGGTTATGAGATATCTTGAGAAAACAAAAGATTATATGCTCACATACAGAAAATCAGATCAGCTGGAGGTCATTGGGGTACTCTGATTCTAATTTTGCTGGATGCCAAGATAGCAGAAAGTCTACATTAGACTACATTTATATGTTAGCTGGAGGAGCTATATCATGGAAAAGTGTTAAACAGACACTCGTAGCTTCCTTCACTATGGCAGTAGAATTTGTAGCTTGCTACGAGGCATCAAATCATGGAATATGGTTGTGAAATTTTATCACTAGACTGCGTATTTTGGAAAATATTAAAAGACCACTAAGGTTATTTTATGACAATAAATCTGCAGATATGTATTCAATAACAACAGGAGCTCAACTAAGTCAAAACATATTGACATTAAGTTCCTGATTGTGAAAGAAAGGGTGCAGAATGGACAAATATCTATAGAGCACATTGGGGCAAACTCCATGATAGCTGATCCTCTTACTAAAAGATTACCACCCAAGGTCTTTCATGAGCACACTGCTCGTATGGGTGTGGTGTCATTTGAGGATATCACGATTTAGTGCGAGTTTGTAATTTTGTTTTGGTGCTTTATGTTTGGTTGTATTATCTGATCAGAATAAAGTATTCAGTTCATACATTCTGTTACATTATGTTTGGTTTTGACCTCACTAAAGTTTAAGGTAGGACCAGTTAAAAATAGACATGTACTGATCATATTGCATGTAATTTTAGTGCTGCACATCTATGATTGATCTATGTCATTTGATTATATTGGTATATGTGACCATTGATTAGTTTAGTCACGATAAATGTGACGAATGCCACTTTGATCCTATATTGATATTGTCAATGAACGAGATTGTTTGGAAATACCCTTATTTGTGATAGTAATATCTGAGCTCATAAGGTTGTACACATTTTAATGAAACATATAGTACCCAAGTGGGAGATTGTTGGATTAAATCTAATTGTGGGTATATATGTTACATTAGTGTATAGTGCTATCCTTAAGGTTAACCCGAATAAAGTGATCAATTAAGTTAATTGGGTTAATGGGTATTTAAATGTGTCATGGGCTAATTGTGCAGATACCATACTGCAATTCTAATTTTATGAGGGGCTAAATTAGAAAATTGCAAATCTATATAAAGGGGTTATGGTCCCTAATCTAAAGGTGACGTTCTCTATTCTCTAATCCTCATCTTAAGAGAATTCTTAAAGATAAACCTTCCAGATTAGAAGATCAACCCTAATTCAGATCCGTGCTCGAATCTTCATGGATTCAGGTATTGCTTCCGCGCTCTCATGTTAATCTCTATAATATAATCATGTCCAAAAATATTCTACAAAAATTTATGAAGTGCCATATTATATTCTTACTTAAAGTTCCTTTCTTTCGATAAAACCCTACGATGGAGGCTCGATTTAGTCCTTATAAAGAATGGTTACCCAAGAGTTGGCCTATAACTATGAGTCCTGAGTTCAGCCGTATTGCTGTCAAAGAAATAAGCATGTTTTGGCTAAAAATAGGACATTAAACAGCTGGCAATTAACTTAAATTCTCTGTATGTCTAAGGAGTAACACCATGGTCAAGTCACAAATAGAAAGATTGAATTTTATGAAGAAGAATTAGGTTCTTTGTTAATTAACATAAAATTATGACAAATATAAGCTAGAAGAGTAAGAGAGAAACAAGAAACGAATGGAATCCGAAAATAATTTTGATGCATGTTTTTATAAAGTAAAGTCATATAAGCATTTACAACATATTGATGCTACGAAAGAAAATGATATAACATTTTATAGTTGTTAATATATTATATAATATTATTAAATCATTAATAATGATATAATAATTATATAATATAACATTTATTTTACTCTATAATATTATTATTTATCATTAATATATTATGTTTTATAATTAGTAAACTACTTATAGTATTTTGTACGAATATATTAATATTTTAATATTATTTATTACTATAATACATAACTATATATTATATAATACATTAGGAACATATTAAATATTAGTATTTAATTATTAATATTATAGAAAATATATTATTATATTATTATTGTAGAAAATACTTTAAATGTTTTTATTTACTAATATTATTAACATATTAGATTAGATATAGTATAGCACAATAAGCATATTGATAATAAAGTATATTAACTATATTTAATATACAATATTAAATATTATATTAACACAACCTCAAACTCAAAACCAAAGCATCAAACTCAAAACACCTAAAAGGTATGTTGAAATAAGTGATACATTTTTAGTTTGAGGATGTTGTAGCTCAAAAAACATCATAGCTTCCAAACACATGACCTTTTGCTTTGGCAAAAACACCATGAAAACCAAAAAAATACTTGGTATCCAAATGTTACCTTAGGAAAATGTAATCGATTTTAGAGAGTGAAGGGATAAGGGAGGCGTGGGCGGGATGCTCGGCTGGTTCAGGCCTATGACCTGACCCGCTGATTTCATGGCCCGCACGAATCAGAGTGGGCTGAGCCTATTTCTCTGATCCCAGGTGTGAGACTGAATCCCCGCCCGACACACAACCTGCCAAGGGGTGGACAGGGTCGTGCCCGACCCATAGCCCACGGGTCATGGGTTGGTCCGTGGGGTTTTTTAAATTTTTCATAATTTTTTGTTTTTAATTTCTAGACTATATTAACTTTGTATTAGTGTCTACTAAATTATTTTTTCTATTTTACTCTTTATTTAAAATGATATATACACGCACACATCATACGAAGATAAACATTACATAAAAAACATCACAAACATAAAGATATACATGGTTCGGACTTCGAAGGAAAACCTACGTCCATGGGAAGTTAATAACTTTCATTTAATTTAAATTTAAATTACAGACACAAGAGGAAAAAAAGTAATAAAATGTTAACTAAAAACTAAAAAAGTAATAATTAAAATTTTGGTCGGGTCGGGCTAGACCAGGCTGGGTCGATGGTGGGCCAGGTTAAAGTGGGCCGGTCCTATTTCTCTAGTCCCAGTCTGGAGCTGGACCTAACCTAGGCTTGACCCGCATATATCACAAGCCGGACCGGATTGATACCCATGGCGGGTTGGGACGGGTCAGCTCGCGGGTCGACTCGACCCCTGCCGAACCCTATGAAGCAACTTAAACAGACCATTACAATGTAATAATATAAATATTATCAAATTGTAAAGGTTACATCAGAAAAAAGAAAGTACAAGGACATATTAAAAGATCCATTGCTTTGTCATCCACAACCCGTTGTGTTCATACATGGTCTCTATGTATCCAGATGAGGAATTAATGCCCATAGCAATTATAGATTGCACGGTGGGCTCCATTGCATAGTAGAGATTGTATCAGAATGATCTCTATAGAAGTTGAGTGATCTATACCATAAATAAGAGAATTATAATTCTAAAATTTAATGATCTCTATAGAAGTTGAGTGATCTATACCATAAATAAGAGAATTATAATTCTAAAATTTACTCTGCAAGTACCTGTGAATGATATAAATTATTTCTTTCTATGAGGTCTTCTCATAGAATTTTCGCCCATTTGAATGCTACCAGATTGCAAAAGCAAATCTTACGGAAGGTTTTCTATAAAAATAAATTTATAGATACCAAGTAAGGTGATAAGTCGTGTTCATGGGAGATTTTGTTGCAACTAAATTGCATCAATACCGTAGCATAATTGCATTAATATCTAAGATGATATTTCCGATTATTCTAAACTACGTTGATAAATGATTATAATTCATATCAGTATTACATATTTGATCGTATTAATTTAGAAATTAGAAGTGTTGGAAGCCTAAGTGTCATAATCTCCGCCTAGTGTGAGTTTTTCCATATGTTCAGCAACCGAGAGATGTTTGGGGATGTGGTGGGCCACACACGCATGTAGGCAAAAAGCCCGACAAAGGGCACACATGCAATCCCTGAGCAAGATCATTTGACATCAAGAATTGGATTTTTAAGCTCACATGAAGTTCATTTTGGAGCGGTGGATTGTTGGTGGTAGGAAAAAAGTTATCCAACTTTTTGTGCAAATTATCACTCAAGCACTTGGATATGCTACCCATGGTATCTTATCTAGTCCTTTTTAAGTTTTTATGTTGGTTACTGAAAGTCAGCATGTAAATGAATGCCATCTGTACCAATTTTTTTTTTAAGAAGAGCAAAAACTTGATATGCACTAGTTTCTTCCCACTTGAATTTTTGATAAGTCAATGCAAGTGCACACTGTGTCACAAGGTTAGGATTTCATGCTTATATCAAAGTTACTCACGGTTTTTGGATTAGGACGTTTCTTTATTGTCGATATATTTTTGCATCTTTTTGATATGAAATGAACTTTGATGCCTGATTTTATA
The DNA here is from genome assembly GCA_022839385.1 of Asparagus kiusianus. Taxonomy (NCBI): domain Eukaryota; kingdom Viridiplantae; phylum Streptophyta; class Magnoliopsida; order Asparagales; family Asparagaceae; genus Asparagus; species Asparagus kiusianus. The sequence continues at coordinate 447,018 of BQKN01000080.1, read as the reverse complement.
GAACTTTTATTTTATTGAAGATGAAAATTTTCATCTGCAACGATAAAGTGCACTAAATTACCAGACAATATTTAAAAGTATCATTTAAATACCCTAAATTAGTTTTTTTAGCTTGCATTTAAATACCCTCAAATTTCCTTAATTGAAGGTATTAAAGTATATTTACAAACTTTAGGTTATTTAACTTGGCATTTTTAAAATTTTAGGGTATTTAAGTCTTGCCAAAATAACTGAGCGTATATAAGTGCAAATTTAAAAACTTTAGGGTATAGAAATGCTATTAAGAACAAGAAAGGATATATAAGGATATATAATTGTAAACTAGGGGAAACGATAGAGTATTAAAGAGCAACAAATCCATTTGCATAATTGAAGGTATTTAAGAGCAAGTTTTAAAAAAATTTTAGTATTTAAATGCAAGTTTCTAAAACTTTAGGGTAAACAAATGAGAGTATATAAGTGAAAAGATTTAAAAACTTTAGGGTACATAAGTGCTGCCAAAAACAACTGAAGGTATATAAGTGCATTGTAGGTCAAACTATAAGGTATGTGTTAGAGCAAATACACAATAAAACATAAATAATAGTGAAGATCAAGCACGAGAATAAACGTTAAGCAATCGCAAACACAGATATGTTAGGACTGTATCTTTGATTCTTTATATAACTTCATGATAATTAGATAGGGTTAGAGATCTATCATCATTAAGAGATTGAGTCTCATTATGATTAGGAGTTTGTATTCTATTTTAATTAGGAAGTTAGGCTATAGATAGGGTTTTGGTTTCCCTATATATATTCTTCTATTGTTAGAGGAAAAAAAGGAGAATGGAGATAGCCAATATTTTTTGTAATATAGGGTTAGCAGAGGTCATAGCCTGATTCAAGAATATTGTGTGAGAGGAAAGGTTTCGTAGTCTTCGTCCGTGCAAAAGATTAAACATTAAGAGAGGGTTTCACAGTCTTTGTTCGTTCAAAAGATTGTGGGAAGTGGGTTTTGGAAAGAATATGAGAGTTGATTATGTATGTGAGGTTGAGAGATTGAGAGATGAGAGTTGAGTGGTTCCTCTTATAGTTCTCCCTATTACGTAGTGAATTTCTCGTATTGCTACCCCGTAGATGTCGGTCGAAGTTGGTCGATCGAACCACATATATCTCAGGGTTCTTTCTTTTTTATTGTAGTTATTTTCTATCTTGTTGATTGTGGGTTGACTTCTAAGTTGTGTATATTGTAGTAGGCGGGAAGACTAAAATTCCTGTCAAGTGGTATTAGAGCCATGATGAAGGATCCGGAAGTGAGTTCCCAAGATAGACGTCGTACAAAAGTGAAGATTGGCGGCGTTAAAAAAATCATGATGAAGAAAAAGAAAAAGAAGAAGGTATTGTAGAGGCAGGAACACTGTAGCAACTGACAAATGGAACACTCTTTGGGTAAGGGTTTGGTAAAAAAAATTTTAAATCAAATCCGACGGTGTAGATTAACTTATCTTCTGGTCGAGAGTTTAGAGGGAGATTTCAACGATCCAGGAGTTGAGTCCTAGGTTTTGGAGTGCTTTGAACATAATGGGAGGGTTTGATTTTTCAGATTATGCTCACATTTGTTAGAAAGTACTGTTAAGTTTTGATGGTGGTAATGAGACAAATCTGCAGGCAGAAATGTCAAACGAGTATGCGACGGATGAGACTTGTGTAAAGAATCAAATGTGATTATAGAAGTAGAGTTGTCAGCATATAATTATACAGAATAATCGAGGGAGCAGGAGTTAGATGGTGTGTAGACTCAAGGAAGACAGTGCTAGATTAGATGGAGCTTGCAAGTAGGCACGACTGAGTGACACACATCCTGATGGAGATGATGACATTGGACTTGAAGATGATGAATGCTCATATTCGCATCAAGCCAAGTGATAAAGGAGGTGAAGGCATCCGTTTGGAGTAGGAGAGGTGCACCGATAGAGTTTGAGATGAGCAATACAGGTGTAGCATGTTTTTGGTTCTTTTGGATTATAATTGACACAGATTATAACAAAAGAAAATATAATGAAATAAAGAAAGTTTTATTTTTTTTCTTAGGGTTCTTTTCCGTGTGCCTGTGGAGCGTCGATCTTATACCCCGTTGACTCGCCGACTAAGACGATGGGTCTTTTGCTGTTTGTGAGGATCAGATTGCTTGGAAGCTAGCTAGCTTAGTCTTATCTTAGCAATACTTCTCAACAGAATAGCAAATGTATGCTTCTGTGCGTATATATCTCTACATCCGCATATGTGTCTATATCTTTTTGTGTGTCTACGTAAAGTGGATGATCTCCTCTTGTTTTATAGGCTAAAAGAGAGAGTTAATGATCCCCTTAAAAGTGGATTAAGTGGCTATTAAAGTAGGAGTTAGTGGGTTAGCAAATGTATGTTTTCGCACGTATATATCTCTGCGTCTACATCAGTGTGTGTATCTCTTTGTGTGTCTTCGTAAAGTGGATGATCTCCTCTCCTTTTATAGGCTAAAAGAGAGAGTTAGTTGTCCCCTTAAATGGGGATTAAATGGCCATTAAAATAGGAGTTAGTGGGGTGCGGTTATTTCCGGAAATAGCTCTAAAACGGCTATTTGGGCAAATTTTGCCGGCTGGGCGAAGTTTGTTGAAGACGTGGGCGAAAGTCACTTCGGTCATGGGTGAAGGTCACTGGAGTTGTGGATGAGGGCTACTGCAGATGTGGGCGAGCCTTCTTCAGAAGTGGATGACTTGGTCCACTCTTGTTGATGTGGGCAGAGTACATTGGTTGACGAGCTTCACCTATGAGTTCAAATTTGACACGGAATTTGACTCTAGGATTTGGCCGACTGTTGATGCTTTTTGACTCGGCATGGGAGTTGACTCACGTTTGATTTGGTCGGGCTGACTTGACTCGACATTGGCTGTCTGGCTTCGTGAGTTTGAATTTAACACAGAATTCAACTCTAGGTGTGGCTGACTAATGATGCCTTTCAGCTTGATGTGAGGCGTGTTGTGGGGGTTGACTCGTGTCTGACCTGGTTGGGTTGATATGAGTTGCTTGGCGAGGTTCACTTCAATCATCAGGTGATCTTTTCTACAGCTTGTTGTGCGCTTGACTTTGGGCCCATTCGAAGTGTTTAGCCCATGGGTGTTTACTTATTGAATCCTTAGTGAAAATATGTTTTGACTGTTTACAAGACACCCCCCCCCGAAAAGTTTTCTAAATTGTGTGTTTTCAATTTGTAGCTAGGATTTAAAATACTTTGGGTAGATAGCTAGAGGTGCAGTGTTGGATGTGGCTTGAGTTGTCTTAATTCGGTAAAAACTTGTCTTCATCCGCCTACTACTTGGTTGCCAGAGGTGTACTGTTAAACGTAGTTTTCCTTGTTGTAGACTTGTATCGAAGGATCAATGATGTTTGTATTCATCCAAATCCATACTTGGATCGAAATTTTCCATTTTTGTTATTTGGGCGATGTTGAGAAATCAGTAAAATTTTAACTGATTCTTGGGTATGAGCGAAGGTCATTCCATTTTGGGTTGCTGAGCATAGTTCATCGATTGGGGATGTTCGCTAGCTAGTGAAACTCAATTTGCTTTGAGCTATGTTGGTGAAGTTCATTGTTCTGACGATGCTCCCTGGCTGGCAAGGCTCAAGTTATTTTGAGCTGTGTTGGCGGAGAGAGTTCGTCATCTGGTGATGTTCGCTGGCTGGCAAAGTTTGTTAGGATTCTCCTCTTAATTTGTGCCATGATTTGTGACTAAGATCTTTTAATTAATGATCCTGCAAGATCCACTGTGAATTTGACCGAGTTTTAGGCTAAGTTTTAGCCTCTTTATCTGGTCCAATCAAATCTTAAAGATGTGATCTTCTCGGGAGTTAGGATTTGAAAGAGGATATAAATAGTAGTCATCCCTATTCATTCTCACCACCTCTATCTTCTTCTTCTTCCTTTTCATCTCCATGTTTGTGCCAGCATCGCATAGACCAGAGATGATCCTCGATAGAGGATCTAAAATCAAAAGACTCCAATAGGAGTTGGCCCATGTTGAGAGCAATCAAGTGGATAGACTCCGTATACTCTGTCACCTGGGGGAGTTGCTGTTAGCAGAGAAAGAGATGCTCGAGTGGATCATCGAGAATCTCTCGGTTGCTCGGGGTGAGCTGACTCACAATAGAGATGCGTGGAGCTTCGAGTGCCTCACTCTACATAAGAGCATTTAGCAATTGAAATGGTGCTTAAGGAAAGATTCTTAGATCTCCACCAACAAAGACTCTGACAGTAACTAGGTATCACGAGCGTGATCCTAGATCGTAATTAGACGTCGTGTGGCTGGCTCAGGCCAAACATTGAATTTTGATTATAAGAAATATTTCTTGCTACTGATATGTTTCAGTTCGCAACAATGAGGACACTTCTTGTTTAATGACTTCTTCTCATCCTTTGGCATAGGGTCCATGGACGAGTAAGGGGAAATTTTTCATTTTCCCAACCTCGTGAGGTTCGAGGAGTGCGAGCTATAGCTTGGTACAGCTCGTGTATGCTCCTCAGCCGTCACACTACCCATATCTTAATAATATAGTGCAGTAGCAAATAGCAATAAGTACCCATCATCCTTATAATTGGTTAGTTTTGAATGTCGTTTTCATGTAGTAGAGTCTTCAATCAATAAAAATGAACTTTCCTTCATGTTGAAATTTTCCATCTTTTGTGTGCTTGATCTGTTCGTACTTCTGTAGCGAATTTGAACTCTACATAGCTTGATCTCTGCATGGAGTCATCATATTTGGAAGCGAAGCTTAGACTTCCTTGTGCTGGTGAGAGTCAGTTTAAGGTTCGCCAGATAAGGTCTCAAACAAATTGAGTTAAAGTTTTACCTAACTTGAAGACTTAGTGAATTTTGCCAAGTTATTTTGGTGAGGTTCACTATGTAAAGCCTCAAATAAATTGAGTTATGATTTTCTCATTTTGGAGACTTAGTAAAATTCACTTAGGTGAGACTCATCTTTAGTACCCTATTGAATTGGGTGAGGTTCACTTATTGAAGGAACAGTCATCTTGGCGGGTCTTAGTAAGTCGGTTTGGTGAGGCATAGCCTAAAGATATAAACCGCATGCCTGGAATTACGGCGAAGTTCGTTCGAGGAGAGATTCCAGGTGAATTTCGAGGCTAAACTCTCTTGCGATGTTCGGGGCAAAATCTTCAGTGGAGTTCACTGGCGAGATCTTCAGTGAAGCTTGGTCACGAGATATTTAGCAAAGTTTAGGGTGAGAAATCTTGGGCGAAGTTCGAGGGGGTTTTAGCCTATAAATATGACTGTTTGCCTCCCTCTTCTTCACTTTTGATTTCAAAAAATATATTACTCTCCTTCGAACTCTACCTTTCTCAGAGTTCCTCAGAGTTCGTCATTAATGGGTCCTCGTCACGCTATTTCTATCGGAAGAGGCTCTGCTCGAGGGGCTCGTCAACTGAGAACTGACGAGGTGCTAGCGTAGCTAGAGATGGCGATGGGTAAGTGCCGAACCCATTGTCAGCAATCTTCAAATTAGCCATAGTCCCAGCCCATTGGGCTTTAAACAATGTCTCGGGCATCTAAAAACTTAATCCACCATTGAAGGCGAGATATTTATGACCGTTGGTGGTCTTCCTAATGAGCTTTTGGTTTTGGTGGCGGGGTTCCGTTAGCAGCCATTAATGGCACTTATCATGGAGAGCTTCGCACTTTGGGCGGGGCTCACTCAGCTCTTTGAGCTTTTGCAGCAGACTTTGTTAAGGTAGAGTTGCCTGCTTCTGTTATGAGCGATCTTCGCTAAAGTGACATTCGCCAATTTAGAGTGACCTTCGCTTAAGCGATCTTCGCCTGATTAAGTTGGATGAATTTCAACAACTTGGATGTCAAGTTCGCTTCCTTTTATTGAGCTTCCCTTCATCTTGTAGGCACTTTAGTCAATGTAGATTATTTTTGCTTGTGAGCAAGGTTCACCTCTACTCTTCAGTATGATGGCTAAACTTGGTCTTCGTCTTCTAACTCATTTTGTCCCCCTTTTACAGTTGCCTATTCAAGAGCTCCTGTAAATCGTCGCAATCATTTTAGTCATGATGGGACTCATGATCCTAAGGTGACTCATGTTTTTGATAGGGTTGTCCCGTTATTTGTCGACGGCAGTAGTCTAGAAAGGATTAAGGCCATTTCGTACGGAGAGATATAAAACTTTGTGGGAGATAATTACCAACGCAAAGTTCTCCGTGCCTCATGAAGATGTGTCGGTGAAACCACATTTTTTCTTTGGAGATAGTATCCCTAGCGGCAACACTTTATTCCACTGTGGGGAGGAATATTAGTATTACGCTTAGGGAGACCGTCAATTAACTTTGCCAATGATGGAGCGTTAGGTCTCCTTCTTGTAATTGTAGTGTCTTGTCATACCTCGTTCCATGCACTATAACGTCATAAATAGGGAGGATAATGTCAAGATGGGCATTTTAAATTACGACGGTGGCTTCCATCAAGAAAGACTTTTTAGGACTAACATCATAGGGCTGCATCCAGGCTTCGTGAATGAGGACGCGCCAGTTAATGATGTTGCTATCGTTCCAAACACTGTTGGGAATGAGCTTGTCAAAATCAATACCTAGTATCCAGATGGGGACGCTAGATTCCCGGCTAGATTAAGTCGACGGACACCCAGTAGTGGATTTGCTTGGTAGATTTTCCTCTCATCACTTTTGAAGAGAGATTGTAAGAACTGGGGATCTATACTACGGTCAGAGCTTCCAAGTACGATGCTGAGATTTATGCACCAATTTTGTATGGTATTCTAGAGTTGTACAATAGTGATAGCAACACTATCTTTACTCCGATGGGGGAGATTAGAATCGCTCTTCAAGAGATGTTTGAGGTGTCTCGTTTACCGATGGGGGATCGTCCGTACGAGGAGTATTTTTCCTACTAACAAGGAGTTAAGTATTTACTCTCATACTGCTTATATTGCAGAAGCTTTTCAAGAGCTAGTCTACCACTTCCTCATTTGTCAGAGGACTACTGGGAGAACTAGACATGACCATACCATGCCTCGTATTCCTTGGGAAAAGTACTTATTTCCCAACGTTAGTAAAACAGGAAATGTGGGTGCGATCTCTCTGGCCACAGATGTTGACGTCGAGACTCGCATCTTCAAGGACAGTGATTTCCTCTACTATCTCTGGTATCTTGGTGACACTTGCACCGTATCTTATGTCGGACCACAAGCGGATACAAGTTGCACAAACCGTCTTTCCAACTATCACGAATATGATGGTAGTCTTTACTGAAGTGGGTCCTTCGAGTTTCATGGAGGTTCCTCAATTCCCTTATCTCGAGGACTTGGTGGAGGTGGAGGTAAAGATCTTAACGAAGAGTCTGGCGAGGTTATTTAATTAGAGTGTTGTGGTTGCCTTAACTTTACAGAGAGTGTTATCTGCTCGTACTCTCAAACTGTTGAAGGATCAGCTGGGTGTCTTGACTTTAGTCGCTGGTTCTATCCTCACCGAGCCTTTCAAGATGATGATTGACAAGGCTGAATTCCATTGCCAAGAGGAGTATGGGTTTCACATAGCAAATCTTGATGGCATTGCTGAGGTTGAATTTCATCGCTTGCTAGATATTTATCGCAAGGTAAGCGAATCTGCCCATGTAGAAATAGAGCGAATCAGTATGAAAGTCCACGATTTGAATGACAGCATTGCGTCAGCTGATGGCCACCAAACAGAGCTTCAATGTGCTATCCAAGAAAAGGATGCAATAGTCAATGAGGCTAAGCGACCATTGCTACGGCTCAGGCACATTTAGAAGCAGCTCAACACTAGAAGGAGGAGCTTGAACTTAATCTAGCCAAATTGACCAAGAGGTGGGACTCTCAAGTTGTGGAGCTTCAAGCTGAAACAGAGCATCTATGGTCATCAGATCTCAGGCTATTCCTGTTGATCCAAGGGCCTTGAGGGAGCATGCCCAGAAGGGTGCTCATGAAGTCAGGGATGCATGAGTGGTTGAGTGTGTTGCATAGATACACACTTTTTATCCTCTTTCCTTGTAACGATTTTTTAGTAGTTCTTTCGATAAATAAAAAAACTTATTATCTCCCTTGATGTGTATATGATAGAGGTGTAGTGTTAACGTATCATAGTAATATCTTTGCTGGTTATAATGATGTTAGGATCAAACTAATAGATGTATAATGTTAACATAATAGCTTGATTAAGTTGACACTGTTTAGAGGTGTAATGTTAATATGATAGTGAGAAGATATTTGACAGAGGTGTAATGTTAACATACTATATGGAATGACCAACAAAGGTGTAATGTTAACTAGTCGGTTGAATCAAGATGATCGAGTTGTAATGTTAACATATCAAGTTTGCAAGATTAATATTGATCAGAGGTGTAATGTTAACATGACAGTACTGAAGAATTTTGACAAAGGTGTAATGTTAACGTGCCAAAAAGGAGTGACCAATAGAGATGTAGTGTTAACTGATTAGTTCATGAGAGTCTGAAGGATGACTATTGTTTGGAAGTGTAATGTTAACTTAGTGGTAGCAAATCGATGGAAGTGTAATGTTAACTAATCAATTTTTGATAAGAGCGAGTTTGACAGAGATGTAACGTTAACCGGTCAAATTTGCTAGGATAGGTCGACTGAGGTGTAATGTTAACCGGTCGACAAAATGGCCTGACAAAGGTGTAATGTTAACCGGTCAAATCAAAAAAGAAAAAGAAAAAGTAAAAAAACTGTTCAAAGGTGTAATGTTAACATGATAGTTTGCTTAAGTCGGTACTGTTCAGAGGTGTGATGTTAACATGACATCAATAATGATATTTTAGAGTCAAGCACAGGTGTGATGTTATCTTGATGACTCGTTGAAGATTTTGGGATCGAGAAGATCAATGTTTCTGGTTAGAGATGGGAACTTAAACGTGACCAAGAATCTGTGTGGGGAGATAGAATCGGCCGATATCATAGGTAGTATTTCTTGAGAAACTTCCAGTTGATTGGTGCTATTAGCATATTACCATGTTGGTCAATTAGGCGATATGCTCCATTTGAGTAGACCGTCTCTGTTACAAGTAGACCTTCCCATTTGGGTTGGAATTTTTCTTTGGTCTTATGCATCATGACCATGGATCGACGAACGGCTAAGACTAAATCGTCTTCTTTGAAGGATCATTCTCTGACTCTCCTGTTGAAGGCCCTCGAGATCCGTGACTGGTAGATCTTGATCCTTTACGAAGGATGAAGTCTCAGCTGATCCATCGCTTCTAGTTCTTAGAGGCATTTTTGATGATGTTCTTCAGTTGTCATTTTCTCGGTAACAACGATTCTTAATGACAATACCTAAATTTCAAGAGGGATCACAGGTTTGCATCTGTAGACCAATGAGAATAGTGTGGAGCCAGTGGGAGTGTGGACTATTGTTCAGTAAGCCTATAAACACTCTCCGAGTTTCTCATCCTAATCTTATTTGTTAGAGGAGATGAACTTCTTCAGAAGTTTGATGATGGTTCTGTTGAAAGCTTTAGCTAGACCATTAGTAGCTGGGATGTATGGTGTAGAAGCTACATCTTGGATTATGTACTTGTTGCAGAATTTGTAGAATGGTCAACTAACGAATTATGGACTGTTATCGTGAATGATTCATCTAGGAACACCGAATCGATAAATCACGTGATGTCTCAAGAATTTTATCACTTGAGATGTATTGACTTCTCTGAGAGGAACAACTTAAGCCTATTTAGAGAAGTAATCTGTGATGACCAGGATGAATCGATGACCTTTGGTGGATGGCGAGCTGATTGGCCCAATAATGTCCATGCCCCAAGCTTCAAATAGCCAAGAGGCAATTGTCGGATGCAATTCTTTCGGAGGTTGATGTAGAAACTCAGCATGGATTTGACACACATGACATCGTTTAGCGTATACTACCGCATCTGCTATCATTATTAACAAGTAGTATCCTAGATGATGAAGTTAGTCTTGAAGGGACCTAGTTGATGAGCTCCACATGCACCATCATGGGCTTATTTTAACGCTTCTCAAGCTTCACTTGGTGATAAGTATCAAAGAAAAATACCGTCAAAGGATCATCAGTACAAAGTCTGTATGGTAGAATCATAGAAGAAGCTTGGAGCCCTTCTTTGGATTGAGATTGCTTGCTTCGGGTCATCTGGTAGTATCCCGTGCAAGATATAGTCAATGATTGGGAACCACCAATCATTACCTTCGAAATGAGTTGTCCTGACCTACACTTCGTTGGCTTCAAGGATATGTTCTGAGGAGCACAATTGATGGCTAGCCATCGTGATATGCCTAGTGGATTTAGGCGTCAAAGCGAGTGTGGCTGCAAGGGATGCCAGAGCATCTACATGGATGTTTTTGAGGTGAGCTATGTAGCTAATGTAGAATTCTTCAAAAGATTGGGCTACTTTTGTTGCCGCTTTATGGTAAGGCATGAGGTCGTTGTGGCGGACCTCATATTCTTCCTTGATTTGATTCACGATTATTTAAGAAGCACCGTGAGCTTTTAAGGTATTTGACACCCATGTTTTGAGCAAGTTATAGGCCAATTATAAGAGCATTATACTCGGCTACATTGCTAGAGCATGACTCAGTCAATAAATAGGTTTTCGAGAGGACATGTCCATATGGGTTAATCACCACTACTGCAATGATTGTGTTGGAAATTCGTGCTAAATACATGCAAAATACATAACGGAAGACTGTATGTATAATAATACTAAGCATGTAGAGAGCATAAAAACAAGCTAGGACAATCCTAATTAAATCTAACATGATCCTATATTAAAGAGAGCATACAAGAGTTAGAAAGTCATACTTTTGAAGCGTGATTCGATGGAAGATCGAACAATCCCTAGCTCTTGCTCCTTGTAGTAGTAAATCTCTTCGTAGTGGATCTCCAAGTCTTTAAGTGAGCTTGATAAAATCAGAGTTTTCTTGAGACAGAAGGCAAGATATCCACCCTAGGATACTTTAAAATCCTACTACTTCCTCTTACTCAAAGATTGCTAGAGTTTAGTAAGAGGTAGATCTCTCCTCTTTTCTTCTATGGAAAGTAACTATGAATAAACCATTTATTTTATTTTTCCATTAACCATGAAAGAAGAAAGAGAGCTCATATTTATAGAGGAAGAATATGTCATGACATGAATGACTCATCCTATGAGTCATACCATGAGTCATTAAAACAATGATTCTCTCATGAGTCATGCAATGAATCATGAAGAATCAAAATTATGTGCTAAAACCATGTTCCCAAACCATACCACCTTAAAGACTCATTAATCAAGGTATAATGAAGTGCGTATTTCATAAATAAAAATATCACATCAATACATTATTTTGTAATTTTTTAATTATTAACTAATAAGTTATCATATGACCAAAAAGTCAATGAGTTGACAAAAAGTCAACTGTTGACCAAAAAGTCAACCAGTTGACTAAAAGTTAACTTTATGGGGAAAATACTGGAATTTATTTCTTAAGCACATAGCATTCTGATTTTACCGATATATATAACCGTGTATGTGTATCCGGTGAAAATCATATATGCGTATCAATCATACACATTACTCTATAAAGTTGTATTTCATATGATTTAAGTACACGCTTTGTGTGACTCTAGGGCCCAGCTTAAGAACTTGGTAGTGGATGATATCCACAAGTACAACAGAGGTGCTAGCTACACATAAAGACTACCCGAGTATAAGTTGTGATAAATGTCTACAAGATGCTTACACAATTTTATCAGGATCACTCAGTGATAATACCGTACAGTCCGGTCTCTTCATCAAACCATGTCAAACTATTGAGACTATGGTATGAAAAACTGTCAAACTCTAATTGCTCAATTAGTGTTTGTTGATGTTAAACTCATAACCTATAAGATCAAACTGACACTCAGTTTATCTTATTTACCTCGGCCAATGATTTCTAGGCTATAGTTATATCAAACAATCTTATGACATCAACCTCTTATACTGGGTGAGATGAATCCCGTCTTACCATCTTAATATCTACTTATGTCTCGGGATGCACCCAACAAGAACCGTTATGCACAACTCAATGAGAACTGTGGTTAGGTAAAAGTCTAAGTACACCTATACTGACATGTAAGATATTATAGTCATGCCTCAGGTCAAGAGACTACTACGTACTATATCACTTGAGAACTTCTATTTGATAGTTAAGTATAATTACCAACTAGATATTCTCAGTGAGTCGTTCAGTCAACTCATTCACTAATGAGCCACCTGTATACTATATCTTGATGTCTCACATCAATGATCCAAGAGATGGATCATCATCCTACCAAAGGAGAAATAGAGTATACACTAGTCTTCCCAAAGTGATGATGTCCTATTTTAACACTTCATCGACTAGGAATATTTTAGAATATACGTTAACGACAAATCAGATCTCTTCATTACGATCATATCCGAAATGTCTGATAGTCTAGTATCATTCTAAGGACTTTATCTGTATTAAAATACCAGATAAATCTGACCAAAGTAGCATACTATCATTTTGAACAAGGATGTTATATAAAGGTCCTGTTATAATATACAATTATTATCTACAGGGCACCTATATCTAACAAACTCCCACTTGCACTAAGGCCAATCATTGTAATATCTAATACCCAATAGGTTAACAAGTTTTTTAAATTGTGTACGAGCAATTACCTTTGTGAATGGATCTGCTATATTATCTTTTGTGTCAACTCTTTCAATCTTGATCTCCTAGCGATAAACTATCTCCCTGATCAAGTGATACTTACTCAGAATGTGTCTGGACTTATGGTGAGACCGGGGTTCCTTTGTCAGAGTTATTGCAACATTACTATCACAGTATAAAGGTATTGGATCTTTAATGGTGGAAAGAACTTCCAGCTCTGAAAGGAACTTTCTCATCCAAACGGCTTCTTTTGCTGCATCATTTGCCGCAATGTATTCGGCTTCCATAGTAGAGTCTGCTACTGTGTCCTGCTTGGAACTTTTCTAACTGATAGACCCTCTATTGAGGATAACAACATATTCTAAAATAGGTTTACTATCCTCGATATCGCTATGAAAGCTAGAGTCAGAAAAAGCCTCCATTTGGAGGTCACTTTTACCGTATATCAAAAATAACTCTTTAGTCCTTTTTAGGTACTTAAATATATTTTTTATCGCTTTCTAGTGCTCTTCTCCATGATTAGATTGGTATCTACTTACCAAATTGAGTTAATAAGCGATATCCGTCTAGTACATAACATGGCATACATGATCGATCCTACTACCGAGGCATAAGGAATTAGACTTATGTGTTTCCTCTTTTCATCAGTCTGGGAAGACATCTTTTTAGAGAGTGAGATTCCAGGAGATGCAGGTACAAAACCTTAGAATTTTCCATGCTAAACCGCTTTAGCACTTTGTCAATGTATCTAGATTGAGATAATTCTAATATCCTTTTAGATCTATCACTATAGATCTGAATACCCAGTATACAGGATGCTTCACCCAAATCTTTCATGGAAAATCTTTTTGATAGCCAAATTTTAACCGCTTGTAATGACGGTATGTCATTACAGATTAAGAGTATATCGTCTACATACAAAATAAGAAACGATACTATACTCCCAATTATCCTTTTATACAACATGGTTTATCTGGATTTTTGATAAAACCAAAGTCTTTGATAGCATCATCAAAACAGATGTTCCATCTCCGTGATGCTTGCTTCAGTCCATAAATGGTTTTAAGCAACCTACATGCTTTTTCACTGCTCCCACTGACTACAAATCCCTCTGGTTGAGACATATATATGCACTCTTCTAAATTACCATTTAGAAATGCAATTTTGACGTCCATTTGCCAGATCTCGTAGTCATAGTGAGCAACTATAGCAAGTAGGATCCGAATAGACTTAGCATAGCCACTGGACAAAGGGTTTCATCATAGTCCAAACCAGGTCTTTAACAAAAACCTTTAGCTACCAGTCTAGCTTTAAAAGTCTCTACTTTTCCATATACACCTAACTTTTTCTTAAACAACCATTTGCAACCTATGGGTATCACCCCTGTAGGAGCACTGTCTTAGATCCATACTTTGTTGGTGTACATAGAGTCTATTTCGGATTTCATTGCATCATACCAAGCTACAGAGTCCCTATTCTTAGATGCTTGCTGATAACTTAAAGGTTCATCATCATCTATGACGTGATCTAACATGCTACCTATAACGAGAAAATCATATTGTCTCTTAGGTGCATGAGATCGCCTTGGATATCTACGGAGTGGTTGAGATTCTTCTGGTATAACTGAATTTGCTGGTTCTACTAAATTATTAGTATTAATTTGTATCTCTGAAATTTCTTCCAGTTCTACCATGCTCCCACTAATTTCTTTTTCAAGAAATTCCTTTTCCAAGAAGGTAGTAAACCAAGAAACAATTATCTTTTGTTTATCGATGTGGTAGAATTGATATCTGATAGAATTCTTTGGATATCCTACAAATTTACACAATACTGAGTGTGCCTCTAACTTTTTGGGATCTTGCTTTTTTACATAAGCATGACATCCCCAAATCTTAATATAATTAAGATGTGGTTTCATCCCATACTATATCTCATATGGAGGTTTTGGCACAACTTTAGTTGGAACCCTATTCAGTAAGTGTGCTACTGTTTCCAATGCATACCCCAGAATGAAAAAGGTAACTCATCGTTACCCATCATGGAACGTACCATATCTAATAGGGTACGATTCCTCCTTTCTGACACGCCGTTAAGCTGTGGTGTATAGGGTGGAGTAACCTGAGAGAGAATCCCATTATCTTTTAAAAACCCTAAGAATTCTGAGCTCAAGTATTCGCCTAGTCGATCTGATCGAAGAATTTTAACTTTCTTGCTCGTTTGATTCTCTACTTCATTTTTATACTTGATAAATTTCTCAAATATTTCAGACTTGTGTTTCATAAAAAACACATGTCCAAATCTTGAAAAATCATTAGTAAAAGTAATAAAGTAGGAGTAGCTACATCTGACCATTGTAGAGATAGGACCACATACATCACTATGTATCAATCCTAAGAGTTCTGTAACTCTTTCTCCAGTTCCCGTAAATGGAGTCTTGGTCATTTTAACTTTAAGACAAGACTTGCAAATATCATAAGACTCAAAGTCAAATGGATCTAAATATCCATGCTTATGTAGCTCGCCAAGTCTTTTTTTATTAATATGACCAAGTCTACAATGCCATAAGAAGGTATTGTTCAAAACTGAGTGCTTTCTTTTATTAGTGTGATGAGTATTCAGAATTGTGTTTTGATTAAGAATATAGATGCCATTACACAATGTTCCATAAGCAATCAACTTTTGATTATATACGATATTCATAACGTTGTTCTCCAACTTGAACATATATCCATCTTTATCTAATAAAGATATGGATATTATATTACACATCATAGTTGGTACAAAATAGAAGCTATTCAAAATCAAAATGTTTCTATTTGGTAAAGCTAGATGAAAATCCCCAACCGTAACTACTGCAACTATTGCACCATTACCAACTTATAGGGCCATCTCTCCAGCATCAAGCTTTCTATAACTTCTCAGCCCCTGTAACAAATTACAGATGTGAGATCCTGATCTGGTATCTAATACCCAAGATGTAGGATTTATAGAAAAACAATTTTGAGTAACCAACGCACCTGAAGATGAAGCAACAACTTGCTTCTTCTTGTTGAGTGAGGCTAGGAATTCAGGATAGTTCCTTTTCTAGTGTCCTAACTTGTGACATTGGAAGCATTCTACAGTCGTTATTTTTGCCTTCCCTTTGTCCTTCTTGACAGCCTTCTTAATACATTTCTTTGGTTTAATAGTTTTCTTCATTCCCTTTTTCTTGGCAACCAGTTTGCTAGAAGTGGAAGAAGATTTCCCTATAACCAAGGCTGGTGTTTGTCCCTTTTTCATAGAACTTTTCTCCTGCATTAACAAATTAAGCAGGGTAGGAAGAGTGTGCTACAGATCCATCATCAAGAACTGTGATATGAATAGGGAGTAGGCTGGTGTCAAGGACTGTAGAACGATATATGTATATCTATCTGTATCTAGGTCTGCGTTCAAAAGTTCAAGGTCAATGACATAGGCGATCATTTTAAGGACATGGTTCCCAACAGAAGATCCCATAGTCATTTTCGTCTGGAACAAATTTCTAGATGCTGCGTACTTTATTTGTCGTGGTTGCTCGCCATACGGTTCTTCTGTATTATGAAATATGGATCTGACATCCATATTCTCATGTTGCCTCTGATGGACCAAATCTATAGAGGTAATTATGAGGCATTGAGTAAGTGAACAATCTCTATCCCACTTTATGCGGATTTTATTGCCCACTGCAGTGGGTTCTGGGCCTAGAACGGGTTCCGGTGTTGTGAAGACATATGCTACTTTGTCATAAGTTAGGGCAATTTTAACATTCCTCAACCAGTCTTTGTAGTTAAGACCGGTTAACTTGTTCTGTTCTAGTATGAGTTTTAAGCCAGACATGATGGCCTGAAAGAGAGAGAAAATATATTTTAGCATATATTAAATACATAAAATAGATTTGGTTCCTTTTTATTATCTAAGTTATGCCTCCCACTATTTTTCGAGTCCCTCAAAACCTTTATAAGTGGTGATCGAAAAACAACCCCTTGTTTTCAAGTGGGATCAAGATCCAATTATCATTAAATGTATCAACCTTGATGATGGCCAACAAATCGGTATACTCAATAATTGGTAGACAAATTTTATCTTTTACATTCTTGTAATTCTTGATATGATTTTGCCCCTGGTCTTTTATGACCTTGACGATAGCTAACAAATCATAAAAATCTAGTTAAGTTTGGACATCATTTCTTGACCGGCTTAAATTTAACTTATGCATACTCTTGACGAAGGCTAACAAAGTTTCATAACCAACTTAAGCTATCCTTATATCTTATATACAGATGAATACTACTTAGCCATAGAATAGTATTATCTTGACGATAGCCAGCAAATAAAGTATTTATAAGCTTAGTAGTATTCAACTAAAATGATGGAGGGCTACAGACAATTTCATAAATCTTTTACTATAATCAAACTTGATATAGTTTAAAGATGCTCTATATTTATACTTGCAACAATTAAACTAGCCAGGTAAGTACACGATTAGTGGGAGGGTTCTGAGATATTCACCGGGAATATTCATCGGACCTTAATTAAGTAACCACCGCTCTTTAAGACTATAGCGCGAAAGATTGGGCATCACTCCTAATCTTAACTTAGGCATCTCCCCATGAGCTATATCTCATAATTACTTTCCTTGACACTAGTTAGAAGGTCATTCTAAATATATTTCTTTTAACTCCTTTTGGTTTATTTTTCTTTCATACTAACGCTATGTTAATGTCGGTCTCACCACTCTATGGTCAATAAACTCTTATTGCCATGTCTCACAAAGTTTAAAAGTAAGGTTTTTATATAAAAAACTATTCTCTAGTGAGATAGAGATACAAACTTTGCAGAATATAGCACCTAATTGTATTGACATATGTAATAGCAATATGGAATGATAGTGGACAACTAAAGGAATAAAATGCAACTATACTAATTACATTTAGACAAGCAATTTGCAACTCCTTGCAGTGCTAGCTCCCTTACAAATCCTGTATTATTACAATCACATATACATAGGATGTGCAAGCCCCATTTATTATGGAAAAACCATCTCGTAGGATGGGTAATAATATTGCATTGAATATAAAATAAAAGCTATAAATGAAATAACTAAACTAAACAACCATACCCCCACACCTGAACAAGGGCCTATACCCGTAGGCGTAGCCCATGATCGGTGAGAAAGTGCCTTAACCCGTAGGCGTAGCCCATGCTCGAGGAGGGAAAAGGTCATAAAAAAATATTATATTTCTAGCTATATTACAACAATACAATAAATGCAAGAGAATCATTGTCCACTACCATCCATATACATAACATCCACGCAATATAATATAAAACATATAACTTAATCAACATTAAGAAATATGCATCTATCTAGTTATGCAACAAATTAAAAAACTAGATGACATAGAGATTATCCTAACTCAAATAGGACTATCATGCTTCTAGCATATAACTATACTAGTTATAAATAAGTGTTATGTAATTTATACAAGTGTTTTTACTCTTTAAAATTTATGAACCAAAAATAACATTTTTGAATCAACAACTAGTATAACTAATTATAAAACAACTGGTATTAATTAACTAGTTTCATTAAAACATTTTTTAATTAAACTTATAATTAGAAGCAAGTACAAAGTCCTTTATGAGTTAGATATGCATGTAAAGATTCAATTAGATGGAATCATGGCTCTGATACCATGTTGGAAATTCGTGCTAAATACATGCAAAATACATAACGAAAAACTTTATGTATAATAATACTAAGCATGTAGAGAGCATGAAAAACAAGCTAGGACCATCCTAATTAAATCTAACATGATCACTATATTAAAGAGAGCATTCAAGAGTTAGAAAGTCATACTTTCGAAGCGTGATTCGATGGAAGATCGAACAATCCCTAGCTCTTGCTCCTTATAGTAGTAAATCTCTTCGTCGTGGATCTCCAAGTCTTCAAGTGAGCTTGATAAAATCGGAGTCTTCTTGAGACACAAGACAAGATATCCACCCCGGGGTACTTTAAAATCCTACTACTCTCTCTTACTCAAAAATTAATAGAGTTTAGTAAGAGGTAGATCTATTTTCTTTTCTTTTATGGAAAGAAACTACGAATAAACCATTTATTTTAATTTTCCATTAACCATGAAAGAAGAAAGAGAGCTCATATTTATAGAGGAAAAATATGTCATGACATGAATGACTCATCCTATGAGTCATACCATGAGTCATCAAAACAATGATTCTCTCATGAGTCATGCAATGACTCAACTCATGAGTCATGCAATGAATCATGAAGAATCAAAATTATGTGCTAAAACCATGTTCCCAAATCATACCACCTTAGTGACTTATCTCATGACTCATTAATCAAGGTATAATAAAGTGCGTATTTTATAAATAAAAATATCACATCAATATGGTATTTCGTAATTTTCTAATCATTAACTAATAAGTCATCAAATAACCAAAAAGTCAATAAGTTGACCAAAAGTCAACTGTTGACCAAAAAGTCAACCAGTTGACTAAAAGTTAACTTTATGGGAAAAATATTAAAATTCATTTCTTAAGCACATAGCATTCTGATTTTACCGATATATATAACCGTTTATATGTATCTGGTAAAAATCATATATGCGTATCAATCATACGCATTACTCTATAAAGTTGTATTTCATATGATTTAAGTACACGCTTGGTATGACTCTAGGGCCCAACTTAAGAACTCGACGGTGGATGATATCCACAAGTACGACAAAGGTGCTAGCTATACATAAAGACTACCCGAGTATAAGTTGTGATATATGTCTGCAAGATGAGTACACAATTTTATCAGGACCACTCAGTGATAATACCGTATAGTTCGGTCTCTTCATCAAACCACGTCAAACTATTGAGACTATGGTATGAAAAATTGTCAAACCCTAATTTCTCAATTAGTGTTTGTTGATATTAAACTCATAATCTATAAGATTAAACTAACACTCAGTTTATCTTATTTACCTCGGCCAAGGATTTCTAATCTATAGTTATATCAAACAATCTTATGACATTAACCTCTTATACTGGGAGAGATGAATTCCATCATGGCATCTCAATATCTACTTATGTCTCGAGATGCACCCAACAAGAACCGTTATGTAGAACTCAATGAGAACTGTGGTTAGGTAAAAGTCTAAGTACATCTATACTGACATGTAAGATAATACACTCATGCCACAGGTCAAGAGACTACTATGTACTATATCACTTGAGAACTTCTATTTGACAGTTAAGTGTAATTACCAACTAGATATTCTCAGTGAGTCATTCAGTCAACTCATTCACTAATGAGTCACCTGTATACTATATCTTGATGTCTCACATCAATGTTCCAAGAGATGGATCATCTTCCTACCAAAGGTGAAATAGAGTATACACTAGTCTTCCCAAAGTGATGATGTCCTATTTCAACACTTTATCGACTAGGAACATTTTAGAATATACGTTAGCGACAAATCAGATCTCTTCATTACGATCATATCCAAAATGTCTGATAGTCTAGTATCATTCTAAGGACTTTATCTATATTAAAATATCAGATAAATCTAACCAAAATAGCATACTATCATTTTGAACAAAGATGTTATATTCATATAGGTCCTGTTATAATATACAATTATTGCATGCAGGGTACCTATATCTAACCGATTGCTCCCTTATGGTTACGTCTTGATGCACCATCAAAGTAGAGTTGCCATATTTGGTGGTCTGAGACATCATTTGACTCAAATACCTCATCCGAGATGTCTTCATGGAGCTTAGAAGACTCAGGAATAGGGTGTTCTGCCAGAAAATCGACTATTGCTTAACCCATAACTATTTTCTGCGGCATGAATATCATGTTGTATTGCGATAGCAGTATCACCTATTTTGCTAACCTAGAATTCAGTGACCCAGGTTTCATCATGAGTATCCATAGAGGATTGACTCTTGAGATGACGTGAATGGATTGGCCGGTGAGTGTGGACGTCAAAATTTACCTATGGGTTCCCGCACACAGCTCGAGATAAAAAAATCCAATGAATGTCATTATCCACATCAAGAAGGATTATATGATATCATAGAAAAGCTAACAAACATACGAAGTGAGTTGATAAAACATACAAATCAACGGGATGGTACAATAACGAAGAAGCGACTCGACCTGGGTTAAGTTTCACCCACAAAGGATTAAGCGTCACTCATGTCTTGCTCATCCCATGGATGTCTCACCTATAGGAGTTTATATATCTCTTCATCAGATTTCTAACATGCCTTGGATTACATCATTCTGAGGTCAGACGAGGGAGTTAGAGCCAAAATACTCGAGACAGTCCAGACTGTTTCGCACCTGCGATACACCAATTGTGTCTTGCATATTTTGGCCATGATAAGATTTGGATATGAAGAATCTTAAAAAGTAAAAGTTGTAGGTCTCTTTGTTATCTTTTCAATGCATTTTTAATCATCTCATTCTGAGTTCGTACGTAAGAGTTAAGACCAAAATACCCGAGATAGTCCAAGCTATCTTGGACATGTGCGGGACAGTCAAAGTGACTCACACCCAGGTCAGTTCTCAACGTATTTTCTAATAAAATTGTCTTTTAAAACTCATTGGGTTCATTCATAATTATGTGGGGTTATCTTTAAATATGTGGAAGTTGTTACATTATCGAAATTATACCTAAACGGATAATAGCGGTTGTTCTTCGATCCTATCCATAAACATGACATTCCTATCCACAAACATGGCATTTAAAGCCTATAATATACTCCTAGAACCCTCATAAAAGGAGATCTGAAGGGAGCATGAATTTCAGAGAGGAGGAAGAGATCTTGGCGAGTTCTTCGATATAAAGTGGGAGAGTTTGAGAGATCTGAGGCATGTTCCCCCTTTCCTCCAGATCAAACTAGGTATTGATCTCGAGAAGAGTCGTAGTATCACTTGGTCCAAATTATCACTTCTACGATTATTTTTTTGTGAAGCATGAGCATTAGTTACCTTTTCTATCAATCGGATCTGATCTGCGGTGATCCACGGATAAACCCCGGTACAAACAAAGATCCCACGCAAACAAAGACTAATAAATAAGATCTGTGTGTTGTTTGATAAAGTTATAATCTTTTAATTTTTATTGTGTAAGAAGATCTTATAAAAAGATCAATTTTTCTATTTTTAAAACCTGTAATTCATAAACGAATTGTAACAGGTTCAATGACAATAAAAAAGATAACTTTTGACCCAAACAGTAAGGTAGTGCCATATCTGTAGGATCTGAAATAGATACACTTGAACACTATAGGGGGTGAATAGTGTTCTTTTAAAATTTATGCAAAGTAGATTATAAATTGCAAAGAAAAATAGCAATCTCACAAATTTACAATCACAAACACAAAGTTTTATACTGGTTCCATTAATCCGGTGTACATCCAGTCCCCAAGCAAATCCCGCTTGAGAGTTTCCATTATGATTTTGAATAAACTTATAAAATCAAAAGCAAACCTGACCAATTTGTATGTCCCTACAAATTGCAACACCAATTGACAACACCTTGCCAATTTGCACACCAATCTCTAAACCAAGAGATTAACACCTCTCACAACTCGAGAGAACTTTTGAAGTAACAATTTCAATTCCTATAAGCCATGATTTAGAGTGTAGTGTAGTAGTGGCTTAGGAATGATTATAACTTCTGTAAATTGCCTAAACAATAAGTATTTGAATGATGTTCAAAGGCAATTTCAGAAACTTTTATTTTTCTCAAAATCTGAATATTTTTCACTTGAAAAAATGCACAAAGATCAAAGCTTATGGGTATGTAAATCTCTGCATTTTTTCTGAACAAATAACCTATTTATAGCCCTTGAAAAGATAAGTTTTTGAACTTTAAAAACGTTTAAAAACGGCTAGAAACAGTCATATATTCAAACTTTAAATTCTGAAAAAAATGTATCTGTAGTCGACTACAAGAGTGATTAGTCAACTATACTGCGTTTAAACAGACTCTGTGTATTCAGAAAATTTCTCAGTAGTCGACTATAAAGTTCATTAGTCGACTATACTACAATTTCACAGAAACTTAGAAAATGAATTTTGCCTTCAGTAGTCGACTATAATGTCAATTAGTCGACTATACTGTAAAATAACAAAAACTTATGTTTCTATCATAAACTTGAGTAGTCGACTATTATCCATATTAGTCGACTATACTGTAAATTTATAAAAACATATATTTAAGACAAAAACATGAGTAGTCGACTACTATTCTAATTAGTCGACTACTAAAAGTTAGAAAATGATATAAATTAAATGTTTTGACACTCCAATTTTTAACTATAACTCTAATGATTAACATAGGGGTAACCAACACACTAAGCCTGTGTTCGTATGTTCTAATATTTATGTGTGTGTGTGTGTTTAAGTAATCAAGGCTTGTACAGTAATTCTAAGTAAAGAAAATGTAAAATACATTATCTCATATGTTCTTCATCTTCTTCACTTCATAATGCCTTAAATCTCAACTTGTACTTGTTCATATTTTGATATTGAAAGCTGCATATAAGAGTTAGTGCATTTGTATAACACACATTATATAAATTGTTATCATCAAAATACTATCATGGAGATATGATATTCAACATTCTCCCCCTTTTTGATGATAACAAATAATTTATGCATAAGTATGTATTTTATAACAAGGTTTAAACATTATGAAATAACCATACTTACCCCCCCTGCATATATGCAAATTAGAGTCTATAACAACAATACATAAATCTAATATAGATAACCAACCATTTTTCCCCCTTTGTTATCAACAAAAAGAGATAAATAATTATGCTAAATATGACATTATTTCTTCAACATGAGCTAATACTTCAAACAAATTATCCAGATTATGAACATAGTCCATAATTTCACCCATCCAAATAGGTAGGCAAAAACTTACCATAATGACCAAAAGTTCCACAATGTTCATCACCTTCATCTGTTTAAAATATGTAGCACATATATTAACTATCCAAACAACATCATAGTAAAGTAAACACACAATCAACATACTTGACATTGTAGCAACATAACTAACATATTACATATGTCTTAATAACAACTTACAACTACATAATTTTTGATACTTAAACAAAAATAACTAACAAAATAACATAATTGTTTTGAAACTCGATATTAAAAACATCCAAATCTAATATGATGCATGCATAAACTTCTAAGGTGTTGAAGGAGGTTGCTGTCCTTGAAAATATGCACTAAGATTTGTGTCCAAGTCATCAAACTTCTTGATTAGCTCTTCTTGATTACTAATGATATAGGAATTCTGAGAATATAGAGCTCTTTGACCAGTTTCAAGTTCAAGAATACGTGCACTAAGTGTGTTGTATTGCACGTCTGAAAAACATGAGGCTTCTGTAGGAAATGGTGGTGGTTGACTAGAAGAAGTTCCTGCTTGAGTTGAAGACTGTGGAATATCTTGTGGAATTTCTTCTTGATGTGGATGAGGTTCATCTTGAGGATTTTGTTCTTGAATTTTAAAATTTGTTAACTTCATCCTAGTTAGGGCATTGGAATCAAAAAATTCAATGGAACGGACAATAAAATTTTCAGATTGAAGATCCACATGAAATTTGTCAAAGATTTTTGTTAAAAAAGCACCATATGGAAGAAATCCTCTTGGAATTGTCAGAAGATTGTCAAAGTAAACTTCAGCCCAATTAACTTGGATATTTTCCATTATAGCATATAGAGCTTTTGCTAAGTCTAGGGAAATGAAATGGAAACTCCCAGGTTTTGGAAACAAGTTATATGCTAAGATTCATACAATGAACCTAGGAATTGGACGAAGTTTATTTGAATTATTTAAAGGTTTACTATAACCAGGAAGAAATATATGATTTGATAAAATATCTGAGTTATTCATCCTAACTGACCTAAGAGAGACTCCTTGATAAGGAATATTAAAAATTTTTCCAATTGACTTTGTAGTCAAGTCAATTTTTATACCTTTAACAAGAGTTTTGAGTTTTTCAGAACCACCAATAGTTCCAACACGTTCTATATTAGTATAGAACAATTGAACAAGAAAAGGATATGTGGGTTTTCTATTTTTAGCAAAGAATAATTCAAGCAAGCCCACATTATCAAAATATGATCCAAAGTTCCAGGGAATAAAGCCATCAAATTTCACAAATCGTCTTGGAAGAACTTCAAAAGTAAAAATTTTGTTAAATTCTTCTAGTAAATCAGAACTTTTTAAGTAAATGATGATTTCATCGTTAACATTAGTATGAATTTGCGTAGCTTTCTTAGCTCTAGACATGATGAGACAGAAAAATAATAGAAAATACAAAGATCAAGTTGAGAATTTTACCACAAACTGATGAAATCCTAGAATAGTCGACTATAATTTGGTGTAGTCAACTACAGAACCTGACAGACTGCTAAAAAAGATGAACTTGACGAAAGTTTTGAGGAGAAAGAAGATGCCCTAACTTGGAATCGGTGGGTTCTGAAGAGAGGAAGAAGAAGACTCGGTTTTGGGATGAGTTAGTGGGTAGTTTTTAGGTTTTTATTTTTTCTTTTTAAAAGAATTTGCATTGTATGGTTCAGATTTAATTAAAAAAATGAAAGGTGAAGATTTTATGTTAGATATGAGGCTAGGATTTGTAGAGTTAAAAATGTATGGTTGAGATCAACTCTTCTCAAATGAAACGGGTATTGGGTTTTAGGTTTGATTTAATAAAAATCCTATAAGCTTTAATATTGTAAAAATTATGAATTCAGTATTAGTAGTCGACTACACTGTAATCGACAGAAAGTTGATTTTCAGTTTTTGACTCAGAGTAGTCGACTATAGATGAAATTAGTCGACTACACTGTAAACGACAGAGAGTTGATTTTAAGATTTTAACTTAGAGTAGCCGACTATAGATAAAATTAGTCGACTACACTGTAATTCACAGAAAAACTTATATGCAATACTTGTGCATGTAGTCGACTATAGGTCAAATTAGTCGACTATTAAGGGTATGTATGCATATGTGTTTTTTTTTTAATTTTAATTTAAATCTTCAATTGAACATATATCTAATTCCCTTCTTAATTTTACATAAATTTCTTCTTTTAAGGGTTTTGTTAATATATCTTCTATTTGTTTATCAGTAGGTATAAATTCTAATGAAATGTCACCTTTAAGCAAATGATCACGTAAGAAATGATGTCTTATATCAATGTGTTTTGTACATGAATGTTGAATAGGATTTTTAGATAAATTAATTGTACTAGAATTGTCACACATTATGGATGATATTGGACAATTTATGCCATAATCAGATAATGTTTGTTTCATCCTTAAAATTTGAGCACATGCAAGACTTGCAGCAATATATTCAGCTTCAGTTGTTGATAATGATACTGAATTTTTGTTTTTACTAAACCAAGATACAAGTGAATATCCTAAGAAATGACATGTTCCACTTGTACTTTTTCTATCGGATTTACATCCGGCAAAATCAGCATCACTATATGAAATTAAATCAAATGAACTATGTTTTGGATAAAACAAACCATAATTTGTAGTATCTTTAATATATCTAAAAATTCTTTCTACTACTTTAAGATGTGATTCTTTAGGATTAGATTAAAATTTAGCACATAAACATATACTAAACATAATATCAGGTCTACTTACAGTAATGTAAAGAAGTGATCCAATCATACCTCGATAAAGCTTTTGATCAGCATTCTTACCATTTTCGTCTTTATCAAGAGATGTAGTAGTACTCATTGGTATTGGTTTGCTTGTTGTATTTTTCATTCCGAAACGTTTGAGTAAATCTTTTGCATACTTGCTTTGATTGATGAATATTCCTTCTTTCAATTGTTTAATTTGTAGTCCAAGGAAGAAATTCAGTTCACCCATATGACTCATTTCAAATTCATCCTGCATAGTCTTAGCAAACTCTTGACAAAGATTGTTGTTAGTAGAACCAAAAATAATATCATCTACATATATTTGGATTAGTAAAATATCTTTATTTATTTTCTTAATAAATAATGTTGAATCAACTTTTCTAATTTTAAAACCTGAAGTTAAAAGAAACTTCTTTAATCTATCATACCATGCACGAGGTGCTTGTTTAAGACCATATAAAGCTTTCTTATGTTTAAAAACATGATTTTAAAAACTTTCATGTTCAAAACCTAGAGGTTGTTCTACAAAAACTTCTTCTTTTATAAAACCATTTAGAAATGCACTTTTAACATCCATTTGAAATAATTTAAAATTCATAAAGCATGCAAATGCAAGTAAAATTCTAATTAATTCTAAACGAGCAACAGGTGCATAAGTTTCATCATAATCAATTCCTTCTTCTTGATTATAACCTTGAGCAACTAATCTAGTTTTGTTTCTAAAAATTGACCAAATTCATCTAATTTGTTTCTAAAAATCTATTTTGTTCCAATAATGGATTTATTTTGAGGTCTAGGTATAAGATCCCAAACATTATTTTTAGTAAATTGATTAAGTTCATCTTACATAGCAATTATCCAAGAATCATCAAGAAGTGCTTCTTTTATATTTTTAGGTTCAATAGTTAAAATAAAAGTAGTATGAGCAATCAAATTAAAATGAGATCTTATAGTTACTTTATTAGAAATATTTCTAATAACTAAATCATGTGGATGATTTTTTAACTTCTACAAAATCTTTAGGTAAATCATTTTGTAAACTATCATCTTTTGTAATATCTATCATTGGAGTATCATGAATAGTATCAATTATATCATCATTATTATTTAAAATAATAGGTGATTTTGAAAAATTTTCATCAAATGAAACATGTAAAGATTCTTCAATAACTAGTGTTCTTTTGTTATATATTCTATATGCTTTACTGTGATTAGAATATCCAACAAAAATTCCTTCATCAGATTTAGAATCAGATTTATCTAAGTTATCCTTTGTGTTTAAAATAAAACATTTACAACCAAAAATTTTAAAGTAAGATACTTTAGGAATTTTGTTATAAAATAATTCATAAGAGGTTTTCTTTAAAATAGGTCTTAATAAAACTCTGTTTAATACATAACAAGCTGTTGATACAGCTTCTGCCCAAAAATATTTTGGTAAATTACTATCACATAACATGATTCTAGCACATTCTTGTAAAGTTCTATTTTTCCTTTCTACAACTCTATTTTGTGGAGCAGCACGAGGAAAAGAAAAAGTATGTGATATACCATGTTTATCATAAAAATTTACAAATAATTCATTTTTAAATTCACCTCCATGATCACTACGTATAGAGATAATAGAAATAGATTTTTGACTTTGAATTCTTTTGTAGAATATAGAAAACTCATTAAAAGCATCATTTTTATGTTTAAGAAAAATTACCCATGTGAATCTAGAATAATCATCAATAAGAACAAATGCATATCTACTTCCATTTAAAGATGCTACTCTAGACGGACCAAAAAAATCTATGTGGATTAATTCTAATGGTCTACTTGTAAATATTACATTTTTAGATTTGAAAGAAGATTTGTGCATTTTTCCTTGTTGACATGCATCACAAAAATTGTTTTTAAAAGACATCTTAGGTAAACCATTTACTGAATCAATTTTAGAAATCTTAAAAATTGTTTAAAGTTAACATGTCCAAAATGTTTATGCCATAAAATAGAATCATTAGATGATGCAATAAGACAATGTTCATTTGAAATATATTTCATAAATAAAACATATATGTTATTCTTTCTATGACCTTTAAAAATAATAGTAATAAAATCAATATCATAAATTAAGCAAGATTCTTTTTCAAAAACAATTTTAAAACTTTTATCACAAAGTTGACTAATACTAAGTAAATTATGTTTAAGACCATCAACTAATAGAACATTATCAATGATAGGTTTGTTTGGATTACCGATAGATCAAATGCCTATGACTTTTCCTTTGTTGTTATCTCTAAAAGTATTGGTACCACCATCCTTGTTTTGAAAAGATAATAATAATTGTATGTTTCCAGTCATATATTTGGAGCAACAACTATCCAAGATCCGCCTATCTTTCTTGGGTACCTGAAATAAAAAACATTTACATTTTTGGTACCCATACTATGTTGGGTCCTTTAAATTAGCCTTTAGGAAACCAAACCCATGAAGAGTTTGATTTGTCTAAATAGTTAGTTGATAAACAAATATTTTTAATAAAATCAGAAATATAAAAATTCTTATGTAAAGAAGATAATTCTTTTGGAACCCAAATAGAAAAGAATTTTGATTTCTTTTTACACAAATTTTCATTTATATATTCATACAAATAATAAGAAGGTTTTACAAAAATTGTTTTCTTTGATTTATTTTTATTAAATTGAAAACCTAATCCTTTTGTCTTCTGTGATTCTTTTTGAAAAAAAGTATATTATTAAGATTTTCTTTACCTTTATTGAATTTGCTTACATTCAAACATATATCCTCATATTTTGATTTAAAATAAGAAATATCTTTATCTAAACTATTAATACGCATTTTTAACTCATTACATTCTGATTTTAAATAAATATTTTCTTTAGATAAACTTTCATTTTCTTTAAGCAAAGAATAATTTTCTTCTTTTAATACAATTACTTGAGAATTAGAATTAGTAGAGGAATCAGAAATTTTTTCAAGTAATCTTTTATTTTCACCTTTAAGAAAATTATGTGAAGTCTTTAATCTCATAAAAGTTTCATGTAATTCATTGAAAGCTTCTAAAAGTTCTTCATTGTCACTTACTTCATCTTGTGCCATAAAACACATGTGAGCACTTTTCTTTTCTTCAATTTCTTCATCTGAAGATGACTCATCACTATCATCCCAAGTGACTGCCATTGCTTTCCTTTTCTTGTTACTTTGAATATTGTTGAAGTTGTTGAAATAACTTGATTTTTGCTTATTCTTTAATATTGGACAATCTTTCTTCATATGACCTGGTTTATTACACTTAAAACAAAGAGGGTTATTTGAAATTGAACTCTTAGATTTAAAATTACCTTGTTTTATAAATTTCCGAAATTTTTGTGCAAACATGCCCATTTCTTCATCATCATCATCTGAATCTTCTTTATCGGAAATAGTATTGAACGCAAGTACTTTCTTGTTCTTTGTTTCTTCATCATTCTTTCTATCTTCAATTTGAACTTCATATGCCATTAGATTTCTGATAAGATTTTTAATCGTAAGAGTTGACAAATCATTGGCTTCTTCGATTGCGGTAACTTTCTTTTCCCATTGTGGAGTAAGTGATCAAAGTATTTTTCTTATCATCTCCACTTGTGCATATGTTTTTCCAAGACCAATGAGAGAATTTGTGATGTCGGTGAATCTTGTGAACATTTCTCCAATAGTCTCATTTTCCTTCATCTTGAACAATTCAAATCAGTGCACAAGAATAGAAATTTTAGATTCTTTAACTTTATTTTGACCTTCACGAGTTACCTCAAGTGTATGCCAAATATCGTATGCAGATGTGGCCGTTGACACCCTATTGAACTCATTCTTGTCAAGTGCACAAAATAATGCATTCATTGCTTTTGAATCTAAATTTGTATTAATTCTTTGTGAAGTAGTCCATTCTGTAAATGGAGTTGTTAGCTTCTCATATTTCGTTTCCACAACGTACCAAAGTTCGTAGCCAATTGATTGAAGGTAAATCTTCATTCGGCACTTCCAATAGTTATAGTTCAATCCATCGAACATTGGTGGACGATTTGTAGAGTGACCTTCTTTGAATTGTGAAGTATTTGACGATGCCATCTTCCACCTTGCTCTGATACCAAATGTAGGATCTGAAATAGATACACTTGAACACTAGAGGGGGGTGAATAGTGTTTTTTTAAAATTTATGCAAAGTAGATTATAAATTGTAAAGAAAAATAGCAATCTCAGAAATTTACAATCACAAACACAAAGTTTTATACTGGTTCCACCAATCCGGTGTACATCCAGTCCCCAAGTAAATCCCGCTTAAGAGTTTCCACTATGATTTTGAATAAACTTATAAAATCAAAAGCAAACCTGACCAATTTGTAAATCCCTGTAAATTGCAACACCAATTGACAACACCTTACTAATTTGCACACCAATCTCTAAACCAAGAGACTAACACCTCTCACAACTCGAGAGAACTTTTGAAGCAACAATTTCAATTCCTATAAGCCTTGATTTGGAGTGTAGTGTAGTAGTGGCTTAGGAATGATTCTAACTTCTGTAAATTACCTAAACAATAAGTATTTGAATGATGTTCAAAGGCAATTTTAGAAACTTTTCTTTTTCTCAAAATGTGAATATTTTTCACTTGAAAAAATGCACAAAGATCAAAGCTTATGGGTATGTAAATCTCTGCATTTTTTCTGAACAAATAACCTATTTATATGTAAGACCCCGTTGATTTTGATGATTCATATATGTAAATATTAGTGAAACATAATATTTAATATATAACAAATATCTTTATTGCATGGTCATGCATGGAAACTAATATTTTGAGCTTATGAAGATGTGGATATGCCTCAGGTATGAGGATGAGTTGCAAATTTGCAAATCGTGTGCTAAAGAAATCGAAGTATGCAGATTTTTGTCCATGAGTCGACTCATAACATGTCATGAGTCGACTGATCAGGTTAAGTCGACTCATGACTGTCATAAGTCGACTCATGATATCGTGTCCTATTCCCATTTTTCTTTTGCTGAGTCGACTCATAAAAATTATGAGTCGACCCATGACCATGAGTCGACCCATGATAAGGCATGAGTCGACTCATCGGGGTTTTTTCTGGCTTCTTTCATTTCGGGTTTGTGGGTTTCGGGTCGGGTTTAGTTGGCTCCTATATATTGTTTTACACCCGAAAAACACCCATTCATCTCAGATCTCCCCAGAAACCCTAGCCCCTCTTCCTCTCTCTCAAACCCTAGGTGCTCTTGGAGATTTTGGGGCATTTCAAGGGGGATTTCAGCAGCTTCTTGTGGATTGCAGCGAGGGGGATCGTTATTCTTCGCATTTGAGGCGAGTAACATCTCGCCAAACCTCTCTCCCATGTTTTTATTAGTTTATAATAGTTTTTCATGAGTTTTATTGAGCCCAAGACTTATTTTCAAGTATAAAACAATGTTCTTGTTAGGGTGAACGCTAGAAATCATGTATTTCAGATTTTAAATCATCCCAATAACATTTTTGAAGAAAACCCAGATCTGGAAATATTTTTAAGGAATAAAAATATGAGTTTTTATTTTGTTTAAATGCCCTCTTTCATGTTTAGGGGTTAAATGTTAGATTTAACATGCAAGTATTCGTTTCTCATGCTATGTATGAACTTTTCACTGCCTCATGGTTTAACAATGATAGTTAGGGAGTTATAGATCAGTATAATGGAAGTATGGATCGAGACGAACGAATTCAACTTATGTTATATGCAGATTTCAGCCCTTGAGTCGACTCACGACTCATCATGAGTCGACTCATCAGGTTGAGTCGACTCACGACTGTCATGAGTCGACTCACGAAGTGTTGTGGTGTTTCCTTTTTGCTTCTGTTGAGTCGACTCGTCAGTATACGAGTCGACCCACAAGTCATGAGTCGACTCATAACTAAGCATGAGTCGACTCACGAAGTCGTTCCCCGTTGCCTTTTTCCTTCTGCTGAGTCGACTCATAAATGAGCATGAGTCGACTCATCTGAGTTTTTCCTGTTCCCTTTTGTTTTCTGTTTAACCACTTGCTGTATACGAACACATAGTTTGAACACATATGATATATATGTAAGATGACTTGATATGATACGAGTTTAGATATGTACGGCAAGGCTCGTACAAGAGTTGTATGGACACTCCACTACTAGTGGTACTTCATGGTTCATGTACAGTCCTCGTGTTGGACTATAAGCGACAAAGTCCTCGTGCTGGACTATAAGCGACTAAAGACCCCGTGTTGGGCGTTGATGATATTTAGTCCATACGTTGGACATTGGTTATATTCAGTCCATACATTGGACATTGAGCATATTTAGTCCATGCGTTGGACATTGGTTATATTCAGTCTATGCATTGGACATTGGTTAGATTTAGTCCATGCGTTGGACATCGGTTATACTCAGTCCATGTGTTGGATTTTCGTACTTGTAGTCCATGAGTTGGACGTTCACTTCATGCAGTCTATGTTTTAGATACTTAATCGTTTTCGGACATAACACTCATGTGAGTTTGACGTGACACTTGCGGTAGCCTTGTCATGATTTCACTTATCGGTAGAGATGAGTTTGTATTCGTTTCCTTTATTGTTTTTTGTATTAGATCTCGGGTTTAGTATTTAGGGATTTACAATTTGAGATATAAGGTATATAGATGAGGGTTTCCTTATTTGGATTATTTCGCTCGACGTACCTATGCTCGTGTTGTAATTTCCTATGTACCAAAAACCCATTTGCTATTAGAATAATGATTTTATACTATTATGTAATAACTGTATTTTCTGTATACAACAAGCCCTTTCCCTGGGGGTTGGTTGTGATGTTGCTCGCTAGCGCTTTGACGCTCGTTGTCCCTCCCCTTTCAGGTAACGAGTCAGAAGCCCGGAGAGTCGCAGGTTGATGGCGATGCCTTTTAGCTTCAGCTGTCTTTTTAGTTATATTTTATTTTGTACTCCACTTGAGACATTTTTAGACTTAAGAGGTTTATGCTCTAGAGTTGTAAAGGCTGTGTGCCTTGTTTCCTGTATCAGATATTATGTACTTTGAGACATGTTGAGATCTCCAGATTTTTTTGTTATTCATTTCAAACTTTGACTATGTATTCCAGTTTACTTGGTTGAGGAGATGTGTTAATTCGATGTTCCATCATTTCATCAAGTACTCGTTGTAAAACCTTTTACTTGCTTTGTACCTACACCTATTGTTGATTCCTCTAGAGAGATAGTAATTGTGATGGTGAAACATGTTATTGCACGGTGTGGTGCATGGCAGGTTTGTCATTCTTGGTTTCACCTCGGACTGCAGCCTTGTGTGAACCCAGGGGCGTCATATTATAGCCCTTAAAAATACAAGTTTTTAAACTTTAAAAACGTTTAAAAACGGCTATAAACAGTCATATATTCAAACTTTAAATTCTGGAAAAACTGTATCTATAATCGACTACAAGACTGATTAGTCGACTATACTGAGTTTAAACAGACTCTGTGTATTCAGAAAATTTCTCAGTAGTCGACTATAAAATTCATTAGTCAACTATACTGTAATTTGACAGAAACTTAAAAAATGAATTTTGCCTTCAGTAGTGTCAATTAGTCGACTATACTGTAAAATAACAAAAACTTATGTTTTTGTCATAAACTTGAGTAGTCGACTATTATCCATATTAGTCGACTATACTGTAAATTTACAAAAACATATATTTAAGACATAAACATGAGTAGTCGACTACTATTCTAATTAGTCGACTACTAAAAGTTAGAAAATGATATAAATTAAATGTTTTGACACTCCAATTTTTAACTATAACTCTAATGGTTAACATAGAGGATTTCTATAGTTAACCAACACACTAAGCCTATGTTAGTGTGTTCTAAATTTATGTGTGTGTGTGTGTAAGTGATCAAGGCTTGTACAATAATTCTAAGTAAAGAAAATATAAAATACATTATCTCATATGTTCTTCATCTTCTTCACTTCATAATGCCTTGAATCTCAACTTGCACTTGTTCATATTTTGATATTGAAAGCTGCATATAAGAGTTAGTGCATTTGTATAACACACATTGTATAAATTGTTACCATCAAAATACTATCATGGAGATATAATATTCAACAATATCCTCTACATCGCGAAGACCAATGCTAAACATTCCTTCTCGACTGGGTTATTCACCAATCATAGTCCAGCTCAGGTAGTAAGTAGCTTATTCATGGCCATTATCATTTTTTTGAGTGAGAATGGCTCCAAGTGAATGATCCATTGCCCTGACATAGATCAAGAATGGTTTACGTGATACTGGTGCGGCTAGCACTGGTGGCTTTGTGAGATGATCTTTGATTTCGTTAAAAGATTCTTGGCAGGCGTCATCTTAGACGAACGAAACACCTTTCTTAATAAGTGTTTGGAATGGTTGACATTTCCCAAACAAATTGGAAAAACCTTCAGATGTAGGCTAATCATCCTTGTAAACCTCTGAGCTCTTTGAGGTTCTTTGGAGGTGGCATCTCCTGAATGGCCTTCACTTTTTTGTGATCGATGTGTATTCCTGTGGATGTTACGATAAACCCAAGGAATTTACCAAATGATACCCCAAGGAAGGACTTAGTTGGTGTTTTTGCATGACTTCGAACACCATTGTTAGGTCACCAACGCGGTCTTGTTTGTGATGACTTTTGATCGTGAGGTGGTCGACGCAGCACTCTACTATTTTACGCAGATATCAATGAAATATCATGTTCATGGCACGTTAGTAAGTAGCTCCAGCGTTCTTCAGAGCGAAGGGCATTACCGAATAATAGTATACTCCTAAAGGTATTCTGAAAGATGTGTGCCTTTGATCATCTAGATGTATTTTGATCTGATTGTATCTAGAGAAACCGTTCATGAAAGACATCCTCTTAAACCCACACATATTATCGGCTATAACTTCCATAATAGGGGGAGGGAACTCATCTTTTGGACAAGCAAGGTTGAGATCATAGAAGTCGATGCAGATTCAGATCTTATCGCTCTTTTTCATCACCACCACGATGTTGGCTAACCAATGGGGATATTCTTCTTCACTGATAAACCCACACAATGAGCTTGTAGATTTTCTTTTCGGTTTGTTCCATTAATTTAGGACAGAGGCGTCAATGCTGCTATTTGACCAGCTTAACGCTAAGGTTGATGCTAAGATGATGTATGGCCACACTGGGGTCTAGACCCAGCATGCCATCATAGCACTAGACAAAGACATTAATGTATTCTTGCAGGAGAACTATGAATTCTTCCTTCTCAGCTGATGATAGACTTTTGCTGATAAAGATGGGCTTTGGTTTGGTTTCATCACCAATGTTGATTTGAACCACTTTATCTTCGATAGGTGGTTCTATGGTTTTGAAATGCGACTCCCATTTCTTTTCAAGTTGCTTTGCTCATGAATCATCTTTAGGATCTTCAAACACTGGATTCATTGAGATCCGTGGTTAGGTTATGTGAGACAATGTTGCTTGTGAAATCACTGCACATGACTCCATAGCTGATATCAGAATCCTAGTTGGACGTGTCCAAAGAACTGCTTAGGGCATCATCAGATGCTAGTCCTGCTTGTAGCTTGGCTTCTAGACAGATGTAACCAAGTCCTCATTTGGTCCAATTGTAATAATCAAAAACTTCACCTTCTGGCGTAAAGGGGATCAAAAGGGCTCACAGTCCTCTATTGAAATTCAACCCTTGTTTTGTAGTGAGACTGTATCCCATTTTTACTATGATTTGTTGAGATTATTAGCTATACTATGAAAATTCTTATGCTGCCTTAGCTTCTTCATTGGAGCTCTGTAAGTGAGATTGTAACTCAACTTTTCCAAAGATGATTGGATTCAAAGTGTTTCCTCTGGGAAGAACCATGAAGGTAGCATCCTTCGAGTTGTTCAGCTACTTATGAGCATAATATGACTCGTTTATTAGCATGGGTAATGTTGGTTCTAAGCCTAACCTAGCCATCAGGTTTTTAACTCTTGAGTTTTCAAACTCAGAGTCTAAAGAGCAGTCATAAACAAACCCTTCTTCATTGAAGATCCAATCACCTTGATCTTAAGCAGATTGGTCGATAAATTTGCTTCATTACCGCTATCCTCATCTTTGTGGAGGATAATCTCAATTGTTTGACTTTCATCATACAAGAAAGAGTCAGTGATGTAGTTCTCCATCCCCATGAAAGGATGCTTTTTAGCATCAACTCTATGTTGGACTCATTGTTCATAAATGTATTTGAAACACTGATGAAGTATTGAAGGGACGATCTGGCTGGAGTGAATCTAAGGTCGTCCAAGCAGGAGATTATAAGGTGTTTCGACGTTGATGACATAACAAGTCACTTTCGGCTTCAAGTTTTCTATCTGACACTTAAGTCGGATCTTTCCAAAAGATCAGCGACTGCTAGAGTTGAAGCTGAGTATGTTGTAGACATCTCAAGGGTCTTCGCAAAATTATGCTCAGTGCGGACCCTTGATCGATGTGAATCCTTTCAATCCTTGATGACCCTATATATCTAG
Source organism: Asparagus kiusianus (assembly GCA_022839385.1). NCBI lineage: Eukaryota > Viridiplantae > Streptophyta > Magnoliopsida > Asparagales > Asparagaceae > Asparagus > Asparagus kiusianus. The sequence continues at coordinate 409,991 of BQKN01000080.1, read as the reverse complement.
TGTAGTAAAGGGATCGATTGTGATGATGGTCCTTGACGAGCATATCTTTCAGGGTGAAAGTGATGTGCGACATTTGCTTTCGACATTGATAGCATTACTCGGGCCCTTCATCCTAAGCAGGTTCGATCATGTGGCCAAGAAATATCTCACTGTCATTCAAGGCATCTTTCAAATCTCTCTCGTATCCTTAGATAGACGCAATAGTTCGAATAAGGTGATACAAGCTAGAATATTGGCCAATTGTGTCTTGATATCATATTTGAACGGGGCCTTAGGGTCACTTGGAGGATGCTATAAGCCTTTGTCGAATCGGGTCTCCTTTTGCTTGGTTGGTTCTGGTTGTTTGGACATTCCTGGCTAATTGTAATTCATGAGGTAAATCTTTGCCAGATATTGTCCCCGTCATGGCTACTTTTTCTCCTTCTGAGTCTGTGAGTGAAGTGACATGCATGGAAACTTCTTCAATGATAGCGGAGATGGTGTTATAGGCCTTCATCTTTTGCTTGCTCTTAGGGTTCTGTAGAGTCCAATCTTCATCTTAAAGAAGGCTGGGATGTACCCACATTATTTCTTCTCTTGCCGTGGTAAGAGGAACTAAGCCTAGGCTTTTTCCTGTTTTGGCAGTCATAGTTAACCACATCCATTCATGCTGTAGGAACGGGGATGATACCATTTTGAGCTTGAATCTCTAGCATAGAATTGAATTGGAGGGTCACCATGTTAGCGGTGATTTTCTTTTTCTCGGGATTGAGTTTGAGAATTCCTAATTTGACGAATTATCCTTGAGGATGTATAAGTTCTTCGTCAGGTGTTCCAACATCTATGATAGAGACAGTAGTTAGGGGCATTGATCTTTTCGATTTCTTTGAGGCGTTGAGCTTCTGGTAGCTTCAAACGATTTTCCTTGTCAAGGACGTAGAAGATGGCAAGTGTGTGTTCATCCTTAAATAAATAATTTGCACTGAAAATTCTTCCTTGGATCTTTTTGTTGGCTATTATTGGCACTCTGGACACTAACAACAAAAATTTCTTTGGCTTTTGGTTGTGATGTCAGCCCTTGTTTTCCTTTGTTACCCTTAAAGTTGGTGTGATGTTCAAATTTGTTGAAACGCTCTGAAGACTTCTCGACCATCTCAACTTGCTCCATCAAATCTTTCAAGGTGTGAGCAGTAACAACACCCATGTGGGCTTCAATTCGTGCTAGGAAGTTGTGCTGGCAAGTTTGAAGCAGCAATGGTAACGGCATATCTCGATATAGTAATGACAAGTTGCGGTATCTTTCGATGTATTCCCTGATCTTCTCATTCCTGTTTTGTTTCTCAGAAAGGAGTGTGGCCATAGTGACATCAGATTGTTCCTCATGGAATTGAGATAGGAACTTTGATTCCAAATCTGCCTAGGACCTGATTGATCCCTCGGGCAAATTTTGGAACCAATTAGAGGCTACTCCCTGAAGGGTGCCAATGAAAAGACGTGCTCTAATGGTATCGCTACCCACTATATTTTCAGTTTGCTAGTGGAAATAGTAGATATGCTAGTTCAGGGACCCTTTGCCATCAAACGCTTGAAGCGTTGGTGGCTTGAACTTTATCTTATAGGGAACCATATCCTATTTGAAGGGATAAGATCAGGTGATTCCAACTTTCTTGAGCGCTGTTCATTGAGAAAGAATGTTGAGCTAGTTCTGAATGTCTTTCAGGGCTTTGGCCTCCTTATTTGGTTTTGAAGGTAGTGTAGCCTTTGACCTTACATGTTTAGAGTCTGCATCATCTTGCTGTTCTTGATCGTCTTCAAGAGGATTCTCGCAAAGTGGCCTTTTTTTCTTTTGAAGAACTTGCCTGAGGATGAAAGGCTAATAGAAGTTGCTTAACCATCTCTTCCAGTCATTTGATTCTTTAGTCTGAATCTTTATTCTAAATCACCATTTGAGTCAGAATGTCTTCTCACTCTACCATGATTATCGCCCATTGTTGTTCTTGACTTGAACTAGGGGTTGGATTCGATGCCATGGTAGAGTTGTCTCCACTGGAAGTGGGTTGATTCATCTGGGATGATGACTGTGATGTTCGTATTGGGATGCAAGAGTAGTCAAAAGGAATAGCCGCCCTTCTCTATAGCCTGGTGTTGTGATATACTCCATTGGCTTCTGGTAGAATGGATCTAATGTCAGGAGAGTATACTGGATCGTGCGAGCTATCTAAACTTTCCTCGTTGTCTCTAGAAGCCACACTTGTCGTGTTGACAGTGAACAACTGCATTTTTCTCCTTCAAGTGGTTCATCGTGGTTTAGTCCAAACTTCTGAAAGCTTAGGAACATGACTAAGATGATTGAAGACTATTTCTTTACATTGGTGACTATTTCTTTACATTAGTATTTCTTTTGAGCTGCTGAGATCACTTCTCTAAGGGTCGAGCAATGCTAACACTAGCGAGCTCTCTTTGGAGTTATGATTTCTCTCAAGACAGCATTACTGATAACTTCACTGGTTTTAGCCATGGAATGAGAACGTCCCTTATGGTGATGTTGGCCAGAAGTTTGTACAGTGGAATCATGGATGATGATGTTATTCCATTAAGAAAATTTGGATGAGGAATAACCCCCATTCTTTGCTTCTGTCGGAGAAGCATAGCGAGCATTGCAAGACACTTTGAATCAGACTGCTAAAGGAGTCAAAAACTGAAGCCCGAGATCTTGATCTTCGCTCGAGGCGAGAGTCGAAATCCCTTCGTTCTTTGTGAAGTTCGTTTGGCTTCTAGCACAACCAGGACTATCTTCGGCAAAGGTTGGCTTTCCACACACGGGTGTTATTTTAGACCCAAGATTCACACTAACACGAATTTTGTGACAATTGCATACAGTTGTCATCGCAGAGATTTTGTTCTTGAAAATTGATTCCTCGAACTTCGCATGATTAAATTTAATGACTAGTATTTTAGCAAAAAGACCTAAGGGTATTAGTGTTGGCATGTGACATAATCTTCTCGTCGGAGGAGAAGGAACTCCCCAGTTAAGTCTCCATTCTGTTTCAAATTATTTTGGATTGTAATTGACAAAGATTACAACAAAAGAAACAAAGGAAAATTAATTTTTTTATTAGGGTTATTTTCCATGTGCCGGTGGAACGACACTCTTGTACTCTATTGACTCGCCAACTAAGATGATAGGTCTTTTTTGCTGTTGATGAGAATCAGATTATTTGGAAGGCAGCTCAATCTTCTCTTAGTAACACTTCTCAATAGAATAGCAAAAGTATAATTCTGCGCGTATATATCTCTGCATCTGCGTTTGTGTGTATATCTCTATGTGTGCCTCCATGAAGTGGATGATCTCTACTCCTTTTATAGGCTAAAAGAGAGAGTTAATGGTCTCCTTAAATATGGATTAAGTGGTCATTAATGTAGGAGTTAGTAGGGAGTGGTTATCCCCCAAAAAAGTCTCTAAAACAACTATTTGGGCGAATTTCATAGGCTGGGCGAAGTTGGCTAAGACATGGGTGAAGGTCACTTCGGTCATGGACGAAGGTCACTTGAGTTGTGGATGAGGGCGGCTGTAGACATGGACGAGCCTTCTTTAGAAGTGGATGACTTGGTCCACTCTTGTTGATATGGGCGGAGATCATTGGTTGGCGAGTTTCACCTATGAGTTCAAATTTGACACAAAATTCGACTCTAAGCTTTGGCCGACTAATCACGTTTTTGACTTGGCATGGGAGTCAACTCATGTTTGATTTGGTTAGGTCGAGTTGACTCTACATGGGTTGTCTGGTGAGCTTCACTTCGTGAGTTCAAATTTAACGCAGAATTCGATTCTGGGCATGGCTGCCTAATGATGCCTTTCGGCTTGATGTGAGGCGTGTTGCGGGGTTCGACTCGTGTCTGACCTGATTAGGTCGATATGAGTTACTTGGGGAGGTTCGCTTCAATCATCAGGTGATCTTCGCTGTAGCTTGTTGTGGGCTTGACTTTTGTCCCATTCGAAGTGGCCCATGACCGTTCACTTCGTGGATCCTTAGTGAAAACATGTTTTGTTATCTATAGAGCAAAAGGACAACAAGCGGGGGGAGGCTGTTTTTAGGCTCAAGTTGGAAGGACAAGCATGGTTGATTTGCATATAATGTTAGAGGTGGCAAAGATCTCTTGGTGTGCTTAAGAGAGGTGGAGGCGCCATAGCGAGGCAAATAAAGTGAGGGTCATAGGGGCATCTAGTTAGAGTACATGTGTTCTGATTAGGAGTGTGGGTGCTTCAATTTGAAATGCAAAAGAATAGAAGACGCTAGTGGGAGAGGCAAAGTTTCAAGATGGCGATGATATATCTTCAAGGTAGTTTGCGAATCAAATCCAAGATGCTATATCTATGATTCTTTGTATAACATCATAAGAATTAGATAGGGTTAGAGATCTTGTAAAATCTCCAACAAGATATTTATATGGTTCATCCAATTTGGGCTACGTCCATGGCAGAGGTCTCGGAGAAATTTTACTATCAAAAGAGAAAAAAGTATAAGAACAAGGCACTAGCCTAAATCTTCAAACTCTCCTTTTCACACCCTCCTATTTTTATAATCCAACCCTAATCTAAACTCTCTCTATTTTAATGTATAGGAGACCACAATAGATCAGGAAAGAGGTATCCAAAACTTAGTAGAAATTGGAGATCAAAAGAAAATGAAAGGCTGAGATTAAATCATCAAAAACTTTAATCAGTGACGTAACCATTGATGGCCATACACGATCATCGATGATCTCTTGCAATCCATTGATAGTTTCCTATAATCTATTGATGGTTTAAAATCATATTTCTGTTTTTCTTCAATTGTTTACTATAACTCATCAATGATCTAAGTGACCATCGATGGTCTCCTCTTGATCATTGATGATATGTTAGCTGAATTAAAATATCAGAGGGGTTTGAGGCATAATTTTAACAAATCTCCATCTTGACTGAACAACCCGAATGGGTTCTTAACTTCCTCAATAGTGTACTGACAATGCCTTTTCCAATGCGCCCTACAGCGCCTCAACGTTCTTTGACATGAAGCAACTCTAACTAAAACATGAACTTGGCTATCAGTAATGACTTCATCATCATATCTACAGGATTATTTTGGGTGAGAGTCTTCATCAAGATTACTTTAACTTCCTCAGCAATCTCTCTAATGAAGTGATATCGAACCTCAATGTGCTTCGATTTTGAATTGAAGACTGGATGTTTAGCCAAGTAAATTGCACTTTGGCTATTACAATGAACAAGAGTAATTTTTTGCCACTAAACCATATTGCTTCCTTTACGGCTTCCGTAGCTGTCATGAACTCTACCTCTATAATAGACAATACAATAGTAGGTTGTAACATTGAATTTCAACAAATAGAATCTCCGAAAAGAGTAAAAACATAACCTGTAGTTGATATGCGTTTATCCAAATCACCCGTAAAATCTGAATCAACTTATCTAGAAGAAATGCAATCCATGCCACTATCTTCACCAAATACCAAGCCAATACCTGAAGTTTCCTTTAAGTATCTAAGGATCTATTTTGTAGCTTGTCAGTGCTCTTTTTCGTGATTTTACATATAGTTATTAACAACAACGACTGCTTGTGAAAGATTTGGTCGAGTACAAATCATCGCATACATGATACTACTAACTGCAATAGCACAAGGTACCTGAGACAGGTAGTCACGATCTACATCCGTGTCAGATGATAATATTACTGATAACCTAAAATGAGCTGTAAGAGGAGTAGTAACCAGTTTTGAATTATGCATATTGAAACAAGCCAGGACTTTCTCAATATAGCTTTTCTATTACTACCACAACTTCTTTTCTTTCCTATCTCATATTCTTCACCAAGGAGAATCTTTAACTTGTTTACCTTGGATTTATATTTAGCTAAGATCAACATATCGTCAACATGCAACAGTGGATGAATGAATGATTTACCGTTCAATATTCTAAAGTAAACATAGGCGTTATATTTTCTCCTGCTAAACCTACGATTGATCATGAAGGAATCAATTTTCCTGCACCATTGATGAGGATATTGCTTCAAGCCGTACAACAATTTCTTCAGCAAACAATTATGATCTTCTTTTTCTTCAATTACAAAACCCTCACATTGTTGTATAAAAATATGCTCTTATAGTTCCCCATGCGAGAAAGCTATTTTGACATCTAATTGCTCTAACTTTAAATCATGTACTACAACCAATAATAGAATACAAATGGAGATGTGCTTAATAATAGGTGAGAAAATATCATTGTAATTAATACCTTCAACCTGATTGCAGCCTTTTGCAATTAGTGGAGTCTTATATCTGCATCTAAAGCACCTTTGATGCCTTCTTTTTCTTGAATACCCACTAACAGCTTATGATTCTTCGTCCTTTCTAAGAAACTACTAAATCCCAAGTCTGATTTTTGTGAAGAGATTCAATCTCCTCATTCAAGCAATCAACCAATTTGTGAATCATGTGATGCAGTGACTTCTGAAAAACTATTCAATTCTCCTGCATTATCTATCTCTTGAGCTGCTAATAATGTATATGCAATGGTTGCATCTGCATATCTCCGAGGTGGCTTTATAAGTATCTTTACTCTACCTTTTGCAATACTATAAGTATCATCTTCAGCTATAATTTTTATTTCCTCATGAATTTCAAGCAGACCAATAACTAATTGTTGAGTTGAACTATGAGAATCAAGTCTCTAACTCTACCTTCTCTCCGATACTCTTATGCGTTGTACCTACATTAGAAGGAATAACAACAGTAACTTCTTTCGAAGCAATATAGCAAACTCATGGAGTATTATATTTTTCTCAATTATAAACTTAGGTGGTTTAGAATCAGGACACCACAACTTATATCTCTTCACACTAAAGGTATAACCATTAAAAATTCATTTTGTTAAATCTAGGTTCTAATTTACCTTGATCTACGTGTGCGTATACAGGACAATTAAATACTCTCAAATTAGAATAATCAGCAGGTATGCCAAACCAAACCTCTTCTGGTGTCTTGCAATTAATGGATGTAGATAGAGTGTGATTCACCAAATAACACGCTATAGACATTACTTCAGTCTAAAAGTCTTTTGACAAACTAACATTCAACAACATGTAACAATCTCTCTTAAGAAGAGTCATACTCATCTGTTTTGTAACACCATTTTATTGTGGTATGTGTTACACGGTCTAATGTCTAACTATAACCTCTTCCTTACAGAATTAATCAAACTCCATAGAGTGAAATTTTAATCAATTATCAGTTGTAAACCTCTTAATTTTTCTATCAGTCTGCTTCTTAATCAATGTCTTTCATTGCTTAAAATGCTTAAACAATTCATCCTTACATTTTTTCATGTAAATCCAAACCTTTTTTCTGAGTAGTCATTGATGAATGTTAATATGTATCTAGCATCGCCCTTTGAAGGGACACACAAGGGACACTAGAAATTAGAATGAATGTAATCCAAAATGCCTTTTGTTCTATGCACACCTGTACTAAAACTGACATGCTTTTGCTTAGAACACAAAGCTCATAAAAATTCATCTTTTCTATACTCTAACCACAAAGAAGTCCCCTCTTACAGAGTATAGTTATGTCCCTCTCGCTCATATGACCTAATCTTATATGCCACAACTTGGTAGTGTCGGTCTCTGACAACGACGATTTAGTAACAGCAGCAGATCCTATAACTGTCTTTCCTTGGATTTCAAAACATTTTTGCTTTTATAATAACTTGAGCACATCTAAAAACTATCAAAACTCTACCTTCAGTTAAATACTTGCACCCGTTAGCTTCAAGGGTGCCAAGAGAGATGAGATTCTTTATCAAATCTAGAATATGATGAACATATGATAATATCCTCAATATATCGTCATGCATTCTAACTTTAATTGTACCAATGCCACTCACTTTATCTGAGAATCATTTCGCATAAGGAAATCTCCACCTTCAACTAATTTGTAGGTGGAAAACCAATTTCTATTGGAGCACATGTGATAGGTACAACCGGAGTCTATGACCTAATCATATTTGGATCTACCTGAATTTGTAGCCAAGAGAACAAAACTATTAGAATCATCCTTGACAACACTAGCCTCCGTGAAGTCTTCTATGACCTGATTTTTCTTTTCTTTTTTTAATTCTGAAGCTTCCAACACTTATTCATAACATGGCCTTTCTTCTTACAATAGTTACAAAATTTGCTCTTAGTCTTTGACTTTGATATCGCCTTGTTTTTATTATTAAAACCATGATCAATGTTTCTACCTCAAACATGTAGGGATTTAACTTTACCATCACTATAACCCATCAACTCTTTGTCCATCAACCCTTTCGAGAATAAAGATAATTTCACATCTTCCATCGAGATAGATCTGTGTCATATATCACATCGATGGATTCTCTATCATATATCATAGTTTACGTTGATGTATGGAACCACACAGTTAAATAAAATGAGTTAATTAAATTGACGAAGGTTCTCTAACACTTAAATATCTGGTTCCTGAGTAAGTTATTCTTCCCTGCACAAGTAACAAATCGTAAGAGGGCAAGGTGTAATTCCCCGGTTGTTCCTCCGACGATCAAGTCAGTGGGTTGCTTGTGTGCAGAAGTAAAAGGAACTGTAGTAGTTCTTAAGTTCAGAGAGTAATGAGAAAATGCTTACCCTATAATTGAAAATAGTATCTTCTTTTATAGTAGGGGCACAAGGGTAGAAGTGTAATTTCGACCGAGCATGGGCTAGTGGCCAAGTCAACTTCAACTTTATAGGTGTCAGCCAACGAGTGGTGAAGAGGTCACTTTGGTATTTAATGTAAAGTGACGGGGGGTGTATAGTGCCAACGTAGTCCGATGTGTCATAAATACTATTAGAGCAGAGGAGTGATGGTGCCCATAATGTATTTAATGGTATTTATTGCGAGGTGATTGGTCATCAGTGCATAGGAGGGGCTCGAGGCTCGAGGTATTTCGTCGCCTTTCTACTCGTATGTGGTTGAGAAGTATCACCTTTTGAGTTATCTTCATAAGGTGTCGGCCGATTAGTCGGCCGAGTGGAGTGGTTAAGGAGTCGACACAACCAAGGGACGACACATAACGCTTTTTGGGTCATCGACATGGGATGCCTTTTGAGTCATCCTCGCAAGATGTCGGCATGTTGAGTCGACCGAATTGGGCCTCTGATTATCTTGAGGTACTGACTTAATTATGCATAATGTGGGACACTTGTCTGCCTTTGATTAGAAATTATTTTTCATCACTAAAACGGCTATAACAGTTTCCCTAAAGTGCTTGTAAGGGGTGGTAATGAATATAATAATACCAAATCCTGATCTTCATCTTCTACCTTTACATCTGCATTCTCCAAATTTATAATAATATATTTGAATTCATTAAGATGTGATTTAATACATGTCCCTTCTGCCATACAATGCATAAATAATCTTTATTACAAGTACAGTCGGCTGGCGAGGGTTTTTGTCATGTAAAGAGATTCTAATGTGAGCCATAGGCCTGTTGCTATCTTCTAATGCACGACTACATGAAGAACCTCATTTGACAAATACAGCTAGATTCAGGCTAATGCCTTTTCATCCATCTCAATTTTTTTTATCATGTATCATCGATGCATGTATCATATCTTTTCCAACAATACCTTTTGTACTCTTGTATAAATAAGAATAGCCTACATCTTAACTTGCTAAAGCTTGAAATTAACATCACAGTCGAACTTCTCAATCTTGTATTTCATAGATATATTCTTTGTGTACAAAAAAATTACAACCGAAGCACTGATACCAATTTATTACTATAAGTGCACAATAAAGCAGAAATAATAGAGAAGAACAAGCATTAGAATAAATGATAAGCAATCACAAACACATGGATTTACATGATTCACCCAATTTGGGCTACCGTCTACGGTAGAAGAGTCAGAGAATTTTTCACTATCAAAAGAGAAAGAAGTACAAGAATAATGCAATAGCATAAACCCTCAAATACTCCTTTTCATACCCTCCTATTATCATAATCTAACCCTAATCTAAACCGTCTCTATTTTAATATATAGGAGACCATAATAAATCAGGAAAAGTGCACCCAAAACTTATAGAAGTTAGAGATCAAAAGAAAAGCGAATGACTGAGATTAAATCATCAAATATTACAACCAATAACGTAACTATCGATGGTCAAACATGACCATTGATGATCACTTACAGTCCATCGATGGTTTCTTATAATTTATCGATGGTGCAAAGTCCTGTTTCTATTTTTCATCAATGATCAATTGGCTAAATTGAATAATCAGAGGATTTTGAGGCATAACTTCAATGGCATGAAAGTGCAATTAAACCATTTTTTTCGTTAGGATGATTTCTTTAGATTTTTCAAAAGTTTGATGCTTCCACCTATACACATATCAAATCCATATCACAAGTATCATGTAGAATAAAATTTTAAATTTCAACTAAAAATCACATAAATGATAAAATTATAACATCATGTTGCTAAACAAATGAAAGAAGATATAGCAGTCATTTAACTTGGATTTTAGTTTCATGACATCTCAGTCATTTGATTTAAATTTAATTTGGATTTTAGTTTAACGACATCTATGTCGTTTGAGCTAGATTTAGTTTAGTGACATCCATAGTTTTGGGTATTCCATACATTTAGTTTAATTCATTCAAGAAGTGCACAAGTTGATTCCACTCCAAAAGAGAAGTTACAATTTGTTTTTAAGTAAACTTAAGCATAATAACATCTTGTAACTCTCCAATCATTAGATAATTGAACAGGATATGATCCAAATTAATTTTAACCAATCACCATTTACTTTTTAGCCCTTATATCACCAGTAGAAAATGGCCCATGGTGATGGGATATTGGTGATGGGATGTCAACCTATCACCAATGACTACATAAGTGACGGGCAGAATTCCATCACCTGCGACATGTCGCCTATGTATGCATTGGCAATAGGGTATCTCCTATCACCAATGACTCCTGTCACTAATGTACAACAATAATGGGTATCTCATCACTAAAATTAGGCCCACCTAACAAAGAAATCCTAACCTTAATGTTACTTAGCCCCCCTTTTCATTCTAACAAAAAACCATCACAACCCTCATTTCTCTTCTCTCCCTTAAGATATCACTGCTCACTGCCCGCTTATTGCTTGCTGCTTGCTCGTTGCTCGCTATCAGCTCGTTGCTTGTGCTTCATTCTCTAGCGAGTCGCCCGCTAGTCACACTCCCACTCATCGCCGATCGTCGCTCTCCAGTGATTCACTCGCCACTGCTATTACTTTTAGCTCAACTCGATAGTGCCATTGCTCCCTCTAGACTGCCCGCCACTACTACTCCTCCCTCCAGATAACCACTAACTCATCTCCAGTCATCGCCTGCTCCGCCACCAACTATCACCCCCTCCTTCAAAACTTAATAAGGGTAAATTTCTGTTTTTTATATTCTTGTAATTTTTAGATTATTTATTCAATTAATTATATTGTAATTTGAATATTGTGTAATGATTATTACCCTAAACCTAATTACCTTAATTTTAACCCTAATGACAACTCAAACCTTAAAAGAAAATAGTAAGTAATGTAACTAATACCCTAATAATTCAAATCTCCCAAATAATTGCCCTTATTTAGTTTTATACAAAATAACAAATGAAACTGTAAAACCACAAACCCTAATATGAAGTGTTAATTAATCATATATATATATATATATAGTTCAAAATTAGTAGCATGATATATAACACAATAATGTGATATATATCCATTTTAGGTGAATAAAAAAGTTAACATTAGCTATAAACCCCTTTCCAATAATTACTACCAATTTTTTGGATTTGACTCAATTTTGGGTATGAAATTAAATTCTATATTGAAAAGAGTTTTTTACTTTATATTATAAATAGAAAGAATTGGCTTGTAACTATTAGATTTGTTTAGTTCTGATGGGTTAGTAACATAGTAGTGCGTACATCTAACTTTGTATATTTTTATATTTTCATCTCTAGAAAATTTTGTTTGCATTTACTTTTTGTTCTTTGTATACAATAGGCGTATGTTGTTATGCATCCTAGTGTATTATTTATCAATTTTGGTCTATTACCGATATGCATAAATAACAGCCACACATTGTACTCAGAGAACAGCAAGGTAGATGCTGCTAAAATTTCGTAGAAATGAAAATGCACAATGTATTCAAAGTCAGATGTTGTAGGCAATAAAAATTGCCTTTGCACGAGAGAGCTCAAGCCTTGCCTGTTTGAGTACGCTTGCGTGCTTAAAGCAAGCAAAAGCTCACATGTTGGCTTGACTTGCCAGCACAAGTCAAAGCTCGCCTGCATTCAAGAGGCCAAGCCAAGCCAAGCATGCCTATTTGATTAGCTTGCCTACTCGAGCCAAACCTCGCCTGTTTGTTTGGCTTGCCTGCACGAGCCAAACCTCGCATGTTCGTTTGACTCGCCTGCACGAGCCAAACCTTGCCAACCTCGCCTATTTTCTTGACTTGGCGGCACGAGTCAAGCTCGCTTGATTATCAAGCTCACCAGCACGAGGTCGACCTCACCTGAACGCCTTGCTCGGCCACACGAGTCAAGCCCGCCTACGGTGTGTTCGCCCACATGAACTCATTTTGTCAACGAATGCTAGCTCATATGCTCGAGGGGCCTGCCAGCCGACCCTGCATGTTCATCAAAGTCGCCTACAAACTTACTTGAACATTTAAGCAGCTCTCAAGCTTGCCTGCAAGCCTGTCAGCCCTGCCTGAACAATGAAACTGACTGCTTACTTGTGGTAGTGGGCCCACCCACTTCCCACATCCTGGGTATTGAGGCATGGTTCCCATCACCCCTGTAGTGGTCACATCCAATAGCTATAGGGAGAGTATGCTACTCCTTACTCCTATCAGGGGTCACATCCCACAAATCAAGGGATGGCCCATGCCAACCCTTGCTTATTTATAGGACCCCTTTGTCAACCTGAAAGGGGGTTGGCTTAGCTTACAATTTGGCGGAGAAGCTTGACATTTTCAAGACTCTTCAACTAGAGGCTAGATCATTTGGGGACTTTCTCTTAAGTCCATTGGCTTCTTCTTGTCTCCCTCAAGGCTCTTCAAACAGAGGTCTTCATTGGCTTACGTGGTAGAACTTTTCTAGCTTTTGCTTGGATTATTGGTAGACTCAATCTGAACTCTTAGATTTGAGACTCCTGGTTTTTTGCAAACTCTTGCATATTAGCATTTTCTAAGCATTCGGCCTTAATACGCTTCAAACTCAGGTATTATTGAACTCAATCATACAAGGGCTTCTATTACGCACCGAAGCTTAACCACAATTTTGATCGGATTGTCCAAGGGAAGAAAACTTAATGCAAGCATTCAAGGGAGGCATCCTATCGCCTGAAGAACCCACGTTAAACAAGAACAACATTCTCTTCACTTCTGTTGTAACTTGATTTCTTGATTTATAATAAGTCATTCTTATTAATACAAATCTCTTCCTTTTTAGGGAAATTAATTTTACTCATCCCACAGAAGATGGCGACCACAGTGGGAGGAATCATTTTTTCAACCAAAATGGTGGTGGCGCAATTCGACGAAGTTGTAGAGGGGACAATAGTCGAATCCCTTGTGATTAAGTCAGACCAAGCTAAGTACGTGGAGTACTTGTCTTCTTTCTCCTCTAGCAGCAAAGCTTCTCACTGATACCGCAGAGTTGTACACGTGGCCCAGCCAAAAATAGCCAAGGCAGTCATGCCCAAGAGCTCTACCCAAGCAACAACAGGGGGTTCTATCTCCCCCAAGCCAAATAAGGCTGAGCCAAAGGCCAAGAAGACCAGCCGAGAGACTGCTCGTTGCGTTGCCAAGAAATCCGCGCAACTCGCTACGCAAGAGGAGACAACTGTTCGTGTCAGCATGGACCATGCTATTGTCGTCAACATTAACACTCCTCTCTCCAAGAGAGCCCAACGGCGGTGACGGCAAGCTCTCGCCCACCAAGATGCCCAAGCCTTCGCTTCCTATGATGGCCTTAATACTAGTCAAGACTAAGAAGAGGCAAGCAGGAATGTAAAGTTCCTAGTTTAGCGGACCATGTTTAGGCAGGCTTCGTTCTGTTGACGAAGTTCCTAAAACTGGCGAGCTTGATGTTTCAGGCAAACCTCACTCCAACAGCCAAGTTCCCCATTTAGGCGAGCTTAGCAAGACATACGAGCCCCCCCTTCAAGTCAGGAGGGCTTTGCTCTTCAAGCCATCTGCCTAGGTCAGGCAAGCTGCCCATATTAGGTGAGCTCCATGATTTAGGTGAGTTGAGCCCTTAAATAGGCAAGCTCCACACATCAGGCGAGCTTTGCATCACAAATAGAAGCCATCATGTAGGCGAACCCCAGCAGGCCGGCCTAAAAACATGCCTTAGCCAAAAAGGCTAAACAAAGACTAGTCAAACAAGCGGAGCTTGCCTGAATGAACAAGAAGCTGGAGCTTGCCAGAAGGCTGAAGCTCGCCAAATCACGAGACCTCACCTATCATGGCAGGCTCGCTTGAATTCAACACTTGAAGAATTTTCCAAGTGTTCCCACAATTCTTCTTTCGAACCTTCTTCGCATGATTACGTGGTTGTCACTGTCAACCCACAGGGGACCTCAGGGACCATCTGACTCGCAAGCATACTATTCATGAGGTCAATCCTCAGTGCCATTGTGAGAGGCTCATCAAAGCAGTGCTTGCTGATTGCCAGTGTATCAAGGCATTAAAACCTTCGATGTTAGAAAGGCTTTCTCAGTATCCTCTAGAGTCAAGACTTCCTCACTGAAGGAGACATGCTACTGATGATTAGGAACTCCCGACCATTACGATTAACATGGCGGGGAAAGAAAAAGCCAAGTATTTGGATTCATCATATTCAATTTTTTCCCGGGATTCAAATACCTCCTTGTTAAAAGTGAGGGTGTCTACCTACACACCCGTACTCAAATGGGAGCGGCCATCACATTTGATTACGCTCACCTATCACCTATCTACAACAATGATGATGTTGCTTGCTTAGCAATGGCAACGTCTCGGACCTCGAGCTTGGTATAGGGCAAGCACGTGAAGGTGCACATGGTGGAAGTCCCTGATGAAGTCGCTAGGAGACTCGAAGAGCAACAAGCGATCATCAACTCCTTGAAGGGAATGATGAAACAACTTCTGAACAAGAAGAAGAAGAAGAATTCGTGGAATCGGTGAAGATCCTCGAAGAACAAGGAACGAGAGCCCACTTCTCCTAACACATCTATAAAGGAAGATAATCACAGATCACATTCGGATTATTCATCTAAGTCTTCAGGAAAAGCGTCAAATGCTGGCAGCACTCCTCGGGACAAGAGGTTTGATGAGTTCCAAAGTCAACTCAATGCCCTAAAGCTCCAGAAGAGCATGAACAAGCTGGGGGTGGTTAGACCGTATCCAGTCGAATGGAATAGACTCCCTTACCCGACAAAGTTCAAACAAATGAGCTTAGTCTAGTTTGATGGTAATGGATCTCCCTCACAACATATCTACTACTTCTTTTTTCAAACAAGATTTCTCACAGGGAATGATCATATCCTCACTCAATTGTTCATCGGCACCCTGAGAGGGGTAGCCATTGAGTGGTTCTGTGAGTTGGAACCAGGCTCTATCAAAACATGGGCCGATGTGAAAAATCTCTTCCTGGCCCGTTTCTTGGATGATGACATAGAAGTGTCGATGGTCACCCTTGTTTTCGTCAAAAGTTGCTTTCATCGTAGATTCCATTAATCTTCGGTCGATTACAGAAAGTTACAATGAAAAATAAGTAAAATTACAACTCCTGAGAAAATAAACGCAGGATCGTTGTTTGGATCACTGCTTTTGTGGGTTCTTTGCCTGTGCCGGGAGCGCTTTAGCTCGTGGACCACCGAATCACAGATCGTGAAGAGGGGGCTTATGATTCTGACCTCGTTTATCGAAGTGAGAATTTGAAATGATATCTTATCGAAATAAGATAGTCGTTCTTCTTGAACTCAAGTCAAAGCTCGAATGTTAAGGAATTGCTCCAAGAACTGAAATCTCTGCTCTCTCTGCTCTGGAATGCTCTAACAAATGCTCGATCCTCGTCAGAAGTGACCCTAGGGGGATATTTATAGCCTCCGGGGTCTGTAACTACAAAAACTCAACAACCGAAGAAATTAGTACGGCGAGACAGTGTTTACTGTCTCGCTGGGCGAGACAGTGTTTGCTGTCTCGACCCGCGAGACAGTAAATTTACTGTCTCGCCCAGCGAGACAGTGAATACTGTCTCGGAAAACGATAGTTTTTCTTTGTAACTGCTTTTCCACGTTTCAAACTCCGTTATTTTGGCAGTTATTCACGTGATTTTCGCCCACGATGTTTTCCACGTCCCTTGGCAGTTAATAGACACGTGTGTGGCAGTTATTGAGGTGGTTTTCTAACCAATTCAACGCTGTCTTGCTGGCGAGACAGCAAAGCCTGTCTCGCTAGCGAGACAGCAAAGCCTGTCTCGCTGGCCAGACAGTTCATACTTGTCTTGATTTTCTCAAAACAGTATGAGATCAACTCTTGTGATTTCTTTGAGTGATCTTATCTATGTTTGGGATACCTATTAGCATTTTTTGACGCCTACAACCCTGCTTGTTGATAACTAGAAGAAGACGGAGTCGGTCAAGGAATTTGTTAAGAGATTCAAGAATCGGTCACTATAATGCCATGACCAGGTCTCTTCAAGCACCTTGATTGAGATGTGTTGCAATAACCTATTGATGGACATTCTGTCCAGGATCGGCGTGGTAGAAACTTGACCCTAGAAAGAGCTTGTTCGCAGGGGCAAGCAAGTGGAAAACATGATCATAAGGCTGGAAGCCAAAGAACCTCAATCTAAAAGAGGAACTTTAGAACCGAGTGCCCCTAGGAACCCTTCTTGGTCAAGGGGGAAGGAGATCATGGCTGTCGATTCTACTCCAGGCCCAAGTCACCTCAGAGACAAAAGCTCAAGTCTTTCAAGAAGCACCCTCCGAGGCAATACGACTTCAAGAGTCACCTCAGAGACAAAAGCTCAAGTCTTTCAAGAAGCGCCCTCCGAGGCAATATGACTTCAAGGAAGACCAAGTTGTGGCTACCTTCGATACTCTCCTTAAGAGCAGCAGGATCAAGTTTCTAGAGATAACGAAGCCTGAAGACGTGAACAAAATAGATGATCCGAACTACTACTTGTATGACAGATTTTTAGGTCATCATACTTCTAAGTGCTATATCCTTAAGGATAAGTTACAGGCTCTTTACGACGTGGGAGTCCTAAAGAAGGAGAAGGTGAACAAGAACGTGACTGCAAACATGGTCACTCTGAAGTTTAGGACAGGCCTTCCTAAGGTTCACGCACCTGCAGGTGTCGTGCTCATCCCAAAAGTAGTGCTGAAGATCACCATTAGCGATCCTCATAATCAACGAGAAAAAGGCCTGGTACCATAGATCTTACCATCAGGACAGGTGATGTGGATTCATCCTGACCTCCTCGACGATGAGTAGTGGACTTCCAACAAGTCCAAAGGTAAGCCTAAGCTCTATAACATCGTTTCGACAATACTGGATGATGACAAAGTGGAGATAGCTACCCTCACAAATTTTGACAGTGAGGTAGATGCCTTGATTAGCCGAGCAGGGAAGGACTTTGCCAAGAGCTACCCTCAGATAGCAGAAAGCTCCGTAAAACTACTGGTAGGACCATCACCAATAGTCCAACCAAATCCTGACAAGTCGAGTTCAAATGGTCAACCCTTTCGGATTGACCTGCTTGCACAGCGGAAGAACATTCCAGCCAAGATCACCCTGTACGAGCTCCTGTGGCTATCCGAATCTACCCAGGAAGCTCTACGGGAGCTACTAGCCGACTCAAAGGCTTTTGCCATGCATTTCTCACCTACTTCAGAAGAGGGCATGGAGAGAGGACGCCCACAATGTTGCCAGACATCCAGACAGTAGATTTCCTATATTACCTTTACTCTTGAGGATATGCTCATCAAGAGTACATCCCACGACCGACCCCTGTACTTCACGGGATACATCGACTCCTATCAAGTGGATAGGATCCAAGTAGATCTAGGGTCTACACTAAGCGTTGTCCCCTTGAAGCACATCAAACACACCTTAAAAGCGCTTGTCCACAACGACTACCACCATCTTTGGCTTTAACACCACCGAAACACGATCACTAAGGAAGATCCGCCTCAAGTGCTGGCTAGGAGACATGAAGACAGAAGTGACCTACTACGTCAGCCTTCCTACAACATGCTATTGGGTCGACCATGGATCCATACAACCGAATAGCCTCATACACATTGCATCAGTGTTTGAAATATGTTGATGATAACGATCAAGTAAAGATGATGAATATTGATAAACAGCCCTTCAAAGGGGTTGAAAATTACTTCACTGATTCTTTGCTCTATCAGGACTCTGGACCAAGTAACGAGCCACCGGTCGAGGAACCCGGCAGTGGCAATGAGGCCAATAGTGAGTCTGAGTACAACGGGGGTCTTGTCTTTAATGACATTAAACCTATTGTAATCGGTTATGGTGGCCTTATTATAACCAACACTGTCGAGGCAGATAGATTTATCCCGAATGAAGATCCTAACTTTGCTTACTTGTTGTCTAATAATAACGAGTTTAGCAATTTGGTTGCGGAGTTATTATATATAATAACTCTTCCTTGCACTTGCACATGTACTCGTCGTTCATCACAGACAAACAGGCGACCGAATCCTCTCAAGTTATCTTTGTCGCACCCGCCCGAGGTAATTATCAGAAGGATATTATTGTTGGAAAGATAGATCGACCTATGCGCACAATTTGGGACGAGTCAGACAATGACAAACCTGCTCCTCAATTCTTGCATTATGATCAGATCGCGAAGTGTATAATAGAGAGCATGGGTTATGACTTTACCCACAAAGAAGGATTGAATTACGGCAAAGGGAGAAAAACACTCATTCGACCTACTTATGTTCCCAAAAGAAAGCCCGACAACTACTTCGGCAAAACTCAAAGGGGGTTGGGTTATACCTCCTCTTCGTCGGAATTATATTGCAATTGTGGTGAACACTCTAAAGACGGTCCTTCTGAAAATTTATCGTCAACATCCTCGATGTGAGATTCGGATGTTAGTATGGGAGATCTATTCAGGGACCTCATAATCAACATAGTTACGATTGATCCCGCCGAAATCAGAGAGGATGACTAGATCCCGCTTTATGATGAAGCATAGGATCACAACGTCAATACCCAATGGAGTGGTCGGTTTGAACAACGTGAACTACCCATAGAGGACTAGATACTCTAAATAAATATGGGAGACGATGCTAATCCTAAGCCTATATTTATCAGCGATGGCTTACCTCCTTAGGAGAAAGAAGACCTTATATCCCTTATCTGGGAATATTAATGTCTTCGCCTGGAATTACGAGGACATGTCTGGCCTTGATCCTTAGATCACCATGCATCGCCTCAACATCAACTTGGATGCCAATGCTATCAAATAATAACAAAGACAGTTTTGTCCATAAATAATGGAAGTGATCGAAGCCGAAGTGAATAAGTTGATCGAGTCAGGCTTCATCAGAGATGAACAACACCCCGATAGGGTGGCTAACATTGTTCCAATTCTGAAGAAGAATGGAAAAATCCATATTTGCATCGACTTTAGGGATCTCAACGCTGCATGTCCAAAGGTCGAATTCCCTTTACCCATCACAGACGTCATCATCGACAATACTTATGGGTTCAAAAGAATGTCCTTCATGGATGGGTTTTCAGGGTATAATCAAGTCAAGATGCACCCTGAAGATGAGAGGCACACTTCGTTCAGAACTCTGGTAAGGGTATACTATTACACAGTTGTTCCCTTCAGACTTAAGAACACCGGTGCAACCTATCAGTGCGCCATGAGCATAATTTTTTAGGATCATCTATGAAAGATAGTCGAATGCTACGTAGATGACTTTGTTGTGAAGAGTCATAGCAAAGGTGATCATCTTCAAGACCCGATAATGATGTTCGAGCTGATGTGATCCCATCAACTCAAGATGAACCCCATGAAGTCATTTTTAGGGATGTCGAGTGGCAAATTCCTCGGATTCATCGTCACGATGAAGGGAATTCACATAGACCCCGATAAGGTACAAGCTATTCAAGAGTTTCAACCACCCAGGAATCTCAAGAAATTAAGAGGACTGCAAGGACGTCTAGCTTACATCCAAAAATTATCATCAAATCTTTTAGGTAAGTGCCAACCCTTCTCCAAGCTGATGAAGAAAGGTATTTCCTTCGTATGAGATGAGCCTTGCTAACAAGCGTTCGATGAGATCAAGACATACCTCTCTAATCCAGCGGTCTTGGTGGTCCCGGTTTTGGGGAAACCCTTCCTGATCTATGTGCAGGCAATGGAGCATTCTCTTGGTGCCCTCCTAGCATAGAATGACGATGCTGGCTATGAGCAAGGCATTTATTACCCGAGTAGGACCTTGCAGGGAACCGAACGACGATACCCTATGGTCGAAAAGGAGTGTTTAGCCTTAATGTTCGCTATCCATAAAATGTGACACTACCTAGTTGGTCAAACCATATACGTTATCTCGCAGATGAATCCCATCCGAGTCTTCATGACATAGTCCAAATCCTTAAATTAGCATCTGAAAAGATGGGCACTCCTGTTGTCTCAATGTGACATACACTTTATGCCGCAGAAGTCTATCAAAGGACAAACAATTTATGATCTCATGGTCAGTCATCTGCTTGAGTAGAAGACTGACCTATTCGAAGCTATGCCTGATAAAACCCACGAGGATAATGCAACCTCGTAGGAAGAAGTTTTTGTTAGGTCTCATGTTATGAGCCTACATCTTCTAATCTTGTTTTGATGATTACAAACAACTCCTAATATTATTTGTCTAGTGTTTATATTTTCTTATTAGGTATTCAAGACAAACAATAAGTTTGGAGGACGGATGGACTAAAGCTTTTATGATCATATTCATTGGAGGATGGAAGGAAATAGTGGAATGAAGCCTATGCACACTAGTTAAAATCCAAGTTCAAGCTTCTTTCATGTTTACCAAGACAAGCTACAATAAAGATCTATCAAGCTTGGGTAAATTAAGTTCAGGGTTTATATAATGTGTGTTAATTCTATAAGCTCAAATATACACACACATTACATTTGTGAATTTTCATGAAAATTGGTGTTTTTATGCAAAATACATTCAAATATGTTTTGGACTATACAAACTATGTTAACATCTTTTATTATGTCCATAAAACGATTACACAAGTTTTCAAAACTTGATTTGAGCTAAAATGGCAAAAACAACATATTTGAAAAACATGTATTTTAGCACTTTTGAATATTTCTGAGATTTCACAAATGGTAAGAGCAAATTAAAGAATTCCTTTTCCAACATGTACATAATCATGTTTATAAACTTTTCTCAAAGTTTTACATTTTTTTGGAATTTATTTGATATTTTAAAAGGACTTTAAAATTTATATTTTAAAATCATTTTAGGCTGATAACCTGTTATCCGTCGACTGATCAATCGACTATTGACATTAGTCGACTGATCAATCGACTGAAGAATGTGCCTAGAATCATCAAAAGTTTCTGTTCTGTTTTGGTCGACTGACCAGTCAACTAATGATCCATCAGTCAACTGATAATGTCTGTCAGTCGACTAATAATCTAGTAAATACCTACAATGCTCATCAGTCAACTGATTAAACCCGTCAGTCGACTAACGACCCAACGTCTAGTTTTTCCAGCCTTCTGTTTTTTTGTCTTTTTGCTAGATTTGTTTGGGTTTTTTGCCTTGGTTTTTCTTCCTATATAAACCCCTATTGTTCTCATCAGAATCAAGTTTTTGAAGATGGATTTAAAGAGGAGTTTAAAGTGTTTTAAAGTTTGTTTAAGTTTCTAAGTTTGAGTTTACAAAGAGGAGGCTTGTATTTTCAATTGAGGAATTCATCCTCAATCTTCTTCAACCTCTTTTTGTTTATAGAGAAGTTTTTCTAACTCTTTTCTCTAGCAATTTTATTATTGATTTTCATATTTTTATTATTGCTAGTTTGCTAATTGAGTTAGATATTATTTATACTCATTTTATCACACACATCCTATTTGAGCTTGTAGCATTTCATACATCATATATTGGGTTGTGGGTTTGTGATTTGTGAGATTGAGCTTATATTGAGTTCTGATCCAATTAGAGAACATTTTATTGTAATTTAGCTTTATTGTGAGTTACACATTATATTACACTTGTACACCGAGAGGAGTGTGTGGTTAGAGACGGGGTTGTCCCAAGAGCAGTGGTATCGGTAGTAATGCCTAGAGGGGGGTCGTAATTCCGAGCACTTGAGGGAAACACGGGCTTGAGACCAATACATAGAGGGTGTAGAGTGTGAGTGCAATTGTGTATGTGTTGTAAAGATTTTGGTGAACTAGAAAACCGAATTGTGAGGTGTAAATGTTATACGTGTGAGTGTAGAAAACCCGGTTGTGGTAGTGGATTTCTCCTCAGGAGTGGGTATCGGATACGTAGGATGGAATGTTCGAACTTCGTAATCATCTTGGTGTGTTAGAGTTTGCAATAGCGTATCATTTGTGTCTATTGCTTAGTCTATTTTATTCATCATTGCTCAATGTTTATATTCCCCTATCACATTTGTTTTTGCATATCCTTGAATATATCTCTTTGAGTATCTCATTGATAGGATATTGCAATTGCTCATTCTTGCTCATTTCATATCGTATATTCATATTGTAAGAATATTTTGTTAATAAGTTTTAATTGACATTAATATCAAATAAGATTAGCAATAACCCTATTCACCCACCCCCCCCCTCTAGAGTATTTTCAATTGGTACCAGAGCTTGGTGCTCTTTGATTTGAGGTCTAACCACCTTGAGTTAAAGATCTCTTGTTCTTATTATTGTTGCTAATCTTATTATGATATTATTTGTTTCTTGCTTGCACATATCATGGACATGCATGGTGAACTTAGTCTTGGTTATGCTATTAACATTACTCCTAGAATTAGTAATTTACCCTATGAACAATAGTGTGCTAGATTTAACCTTTTTTCTAGATCTACTAATATCGATATACGAGAAATTATTGAATGCGCCTATATTGTACCCACTACGAAGAAATCCAAGTGGAGTAGTAATGATAATAGATTTTTTGCTAAGAATAAGTCTTTGTTAAGATTTCTAATTGATGCCTTTGGCTTATCTTTTGCTAACAAATTTGATTCTTTTGATAGTGCTTATACGTTACGGAAATTAATAGAAGCACATCAAGGGGACTTAGAGGCAATCCGACAATATTTGGAGGATTCGGCTTTAAGTTCAAAAGGAGCATCATCTTTATGTACACGACCACTAGGAGATAGCCCTAATGAGGTATGCGAGTCCGATAACAATGATAATTTTATATTTGATGAACTTGCACATGAATATAAAAAATTATTGCATAACCATAATAAATTAAAACATAATTTTAAAGATCTAAAAAGCAAGCATGTTCAATTAAAATCCAATCATGAGTCCCTTATCTAAGTTTGATTTCATTGCAAATGAAAATATTAATATTAAAGAATGCAATAAAAAATTAAGATTGGATATTGCATGTTTGACTCATGATAAGAATAATGCCATGTTAGAAGTAGAAGCTAATAAAAATAAATTAGATACTCTTGTTTGCTCTACTTCTTGTGATAATGCACATATTTCAAATGATGAGTTGAATTAAATAAAGAAACGCATATCATCCTTAGATTCAATATTAAATACATACATTGCCAATAATAAAAAGCTTATGGACGTGTATGCAAAGTCTCACAAAAATGTTTCTATGAAACTTATTCACTATGCACACATGTATAACAAAACTTATAAGTGTTCTATTTGCAGCCGAAAAGGTCATATTGCTAAGTTTTGTTATAATGCACAAAAACCCATCATACCTAAATATATTGATCCTTGTGCATCCCATCAAGCCACTTCATCTCATACACATGCACATGTACATATTGCACATCTTAAACATACTCATGTGTACAAGTGTGAGTTTTGTGGATGTTTTGGTCATTTGACCAAGTTTTGTTTTGATTTGGGAAGAAACTCTCATTTGCAAAATAATTACGAAGAAAAACCTATTTTTGCAAATGAGCAATGTGCACAACAATTTGGTCAACGTAAATCATTCCAAACTTTACGCTGCACAAGTTGCAATCATATGGGTCATGTATATAATTTTTGCTTTGACCGTATCCATGCACAAAATGTGCCCAAATAGGTTCATAACCCAGGGGCTTTAAGCTTTAATGATAGGGGTCATGTCCCAAGACTCTTAGGTACTAAGAATAATTGGGTGCTAAAACATGTTTAATCTTTAAGAACGAATGCTTTAGTTTTTTAGTTTTTCATGTTCTTAAAGATGTTTTTATTTAAGTTTTATAAACAAAATTGAAAATAATTTCATTCTTGGTATTTGATTTGCAAAATTATCATTCATATTTTTTTTATAATTCTCTTTTATAGATTTTCATGTTTTCATCCTTTACGAATTGATACAATTTTTATTAAGATGATTTTTCTGTGTTAAAACATCACTTTTGGTAATATACCATATTTTCAATTATTTTAACAATGTGTTTATGTTTATGGGATCATTATAAAATACTCTTATGATGATATTTATGTGTTTGAGCTTCTGGATCATCTATTTGTCGTTTATAATGTATTCTGTATATGGTTTGATCAAGTTTTACAAAAAAAGATTTCTTCCATTGATCAAACACTTTTTAGATATATACTTTGTTTTATATTTGCATATGAGAGGTTATATGTTTGAGCAACCTCCCGGGAGGTTTACCAGATGCTAAAAGCTTTATTTGGGTTAAAACTTGTTTCAAGAGCTTGTTATGCTCACCTCTCTTGCTTTTGTCGAAAATGATACAATATATACACTTCGAATTTCTTTTAGTATCATTTGAGGCCTTTATTTGAACCTTCATGAGGTTCATGATTTCTTTTTTTTTAATGGTCTACTTTTGTTTATATCCAAATAATGTTTTATGATTGGATATTAAGACACCTTTTATATATCTATTTGTGCTTTCAATCAATCATGTTTTATGGTGGATAATTTGTAATTTTTTTAATAATTTAACGTTTGATTTTCTTTTATTTTTTTAAATCTTTTAGGTTTTATGTTTTAGACTCTTGTGGCACCTTATATGTGTTCACTTAGTCTATCTTTGTATGTGAGTTGTGTTTAGTATTTTCACATTTATGCTTGCTCATATTTGTTTGCCATGTTTATAATTGCATAGTTTCCATATGGCATTTTGATAGGTGGAGCAATCCCTATATCTTTTTTCGTTTATACCCACCTATGTTTTATGATAGGGGGAGCTTTCGCTCTTTTATTCTTTTGTTTTTCCTATTTTGATGTTGCCAAAGGGAGAGAAACAAGTGGATTGTGAGTATATGTTAAGAGTATTGTTTCTTTATTGTATATCTTATATACTCTTTGTGTAGATTGTTTGTCATCATCAAAAAGGGGGAGATTGTTAGGTCTCATGTTATAAGCCTACATCTTCTAATCTTGTTTTGATGATTACAAATAATTCCTAATATTGTTTTTCTAGTGTTTACATTTTCTCATTAGGTATTCAAGACAAACAATAAGTTTGGAGGATGGATAGACTAGAGCTTTCACGATCATATCCATTGGAGGATAGAAGGAAATAGTAGAATGAAGCCTATGCACACTAGTCAAAATCTAAGTTCAAGCTTCTTCCATGTTTACCAAGACAAGCTACAATGAAGATCTATCAAGCTTGGGTAAATTAAGTGTAGGGTTTATATAATGTGTGTTAATTTTATAAGCTCAAATATACACACAAATTACATTTGTGAATTTTCATGAAAATAGGTGTTTTTATGCAAAATACATTCAAATATATTTTGAACTATACAAACCATGTTAACAACTTTTATTATGTCCATAAAACGTACACAAGTTTTCAGAACTTGATTTGAGCTAAAATGACAAAAACAACATATTTGAAAAACATGTATTTTAGAACTTTTGAATATTTCTAAGATTTCACAAATGCTAAGATCAAATTGAACAATTCCTATTCCAACATGTTCATAATCATGTTTATAAACTTTTCCCAAAGTTTTATATTTTTTGGAATTTATTTGTTATTTTTAAAAGGACTTTAAAATTCGTTTTCAAAAATTGTTTCAGGCTGATAACCTGTTATCAGTCAACTGATCAGTCGACTGAAGAATGTACCTGGAATTATCAAAAAGTTTCTGTTTTATTTTGGTCGACTGATAAAGGTCGTCAGTTGACTGATGAGCTGGTAAATGCCTACAACTGTCAACTCATCAGTCGACTGATTAAACCCGTTAGTCGACTGACGGCCCAACGGCTAGTTTTTCCAACCTTCTGTTTTTTTATCTTTTTACTAAATTTGTTTGGTTTTTGTGCCTTGGTTTTTCTTCCTATATAAACCCCTATTGTTCTCATCAGAATCAAGTTTTTGAAGAGGGTTTTAAAGAGGAGTTTAAAGTGTTTTAAAGTTTGTTTAAGTTTCTAAGTTTGAGTTTACAAAGAGGAGGCTTGCATTTTTAATTGAGGAATTCATCCTTAATCTTCTTTGACCTCTTTGTGTTTATAGAGAAGTTTTTCTAACTCTTTTCTCTAGCAATTTTATTATTGATTTTTATATTCTTATTATTGCTAGTTTGCTAATTGAGTGAGATTTTATTTATTCTCATTTTATCACACACACCCTATTTGAGCTTGTAGCATTTCATACATCATATATTGGGTTATGGGTTTATGATTTGTGAGATTGAGCTTACATTAAGTTCTGATCCAATTTGAGAACATTTTATTATAATTTAGCTTTATTGTGAGTTACACATTGTATCACACTTGTACACTGAGAGGAGTGTGTAGTGAGAAACGGGGTTATCCAAGAGGAGTGGCGTCGGTAATAATACCTAGAGGGAGGTCATAATTCCGAGCACTTGAGGGAAACACGGGCTAGAGACCAACACTTAGAGGTTGTAGAGTGTGGATGTAATTATGTGTTGTAAAGTTTTTGGTGAACTAAAAAACCAAATTGTGAGGTGTAAACATTATTCGTGTGACCGTAGAAAGCCGGTTGTGATAGTGGATTTCTCCCCAGGAGTGGGGAGCGGATATATAGGATGGAAGGTCTGAACTCCGTGACCATCTTGATGTGTTAGAGTTTGTATTAGCGTATTATTTTTGTCTATTATGTAGTCTATTTTATTCGCCTTTGCTCAATGTTTACATTGCCCTATCACATTTGATTTTGCTTATCCTTAAATATATCTCATTGAGTATCTCATTCACAGGATATTGCAATTGCTCATTCTTGCTCATATCACATTGTATATTCATCTTGCAAGAATATTTTGTTAATAAGTTTTAATTGGCATTAATAACTAATAAGATTAGCAATAACCCTATTCACCCCCCTTAGGGTACTTTCAGTTTAGCGATTTTACTTCGATGGAGCATCTCGCATAGGCACAAGCGAGTCTATCCACGCAGGGGTGATTTTGGTTTCTCCGCAAAACCATGTATTACCCTGAGCTTTCTCTTTAACTTAGCCATGTACTAATAACGTGGCTGAGTACAATGTGCTACTCATCGGACTCGACTTCACCAAGGAGTTAGGGGAAAATCATCTTGAAGCTTACGGTGACTCTCGGCTCATCATCAGACATATGACAGGAGAATACGAAGTTAGAAATAATGACTTAATCCCATGCCATGAAGCGGCTATCAAATTAGCCAAATCATTCAAAAGCTTCTGTATTGAGCACGTGCTCCATTCTAAAAACATGCACATGGATGCCCTAGCATCATTGGTAGCTAACCTAGCTCAACCGCTGGGAACCAGTCAACACGTCACCGTCACAAGCTGACAACTCTTTCGACCGGAGAATGTTCTGGAGGCGAATGCAACTCACCAGGCTACGGGTCAGCTTGAGCCAAGAGATTCTGTTCGCAGACGCTCTGAGATTCTACTACGATTCGACTACAAAGGCGTTGTATCGTAATTCCTACGTCAGCATGTTGCTTCAGTATCTATCAATGACAAAAGCATAGGAAGTCCTGCAGGAAGCCCATGATGGTACATGTGGTGCTCACCAATCCGGACCTAAGCTCTGGGATCGCTTGCGAAGAATGAGCTATTATTGGCCCATAATGATCCACGACGCTGTTGCTTATGCCAAGTATTGCCATGTGTGTCAAATCCATACCAACTACATTCACAAACCACTTGAAGACCTACATCTGACAGTAACTTCGTGGTCGTTTGAGCCATGGGGAATGGATGTCATCGACCGATATCTCCACCATCGGCCAAAGATCATCGCTTCATCCTTGCGATAACCGACTACTTCTCTAAGTGGGCTGAAGCCGTTCTCTTGAAAGAAGTTAATGGCAGTGATGTGATCAAGTTTATCAAACATCACATTGTCTACCGATACGGCATTCCAAGATGTATCATTCATGATAACGGATCACAATTTGTTAGTCAAGCATTCACTCGGTTCTGTGACAAGTTCAGAATATAGAACCTCACGTCCATGGCTTATAATCCATCAGCAAATGGACTAGCCGAGACTTTCAACAAGATGATTGTCAAGTATTGACCAAGCTTACATCTAACAGCAAGCGTGACTAGAATGAAAAGCTTGGTGAAAGCTTATAGGCATATCATACTACGGTTCGCACACTAACAGGTACCACATCTTATTCACTAGTATACAGTTGCGAAGCCGTACTACCGCTAGAGATTCAGATACCATCCCTACTTGTCGCACTCACAATGGGGATAATGATTGAAGAAAGTCATCAATGACGTCTCACAAAATTGGAGGTATTAGATGAGAAACAGCACGAAGCTCAGCAACACATTGAGTTCTATCAAGCCCGAATATCCAAGGCTTTCGACAAGAAAGTTAAGCACATGTCTTTCAAGGAAGGCGAGTTGGTCCTTGCTGTTTGACGACCTATGATACTCAACTCCAAAAAGAAAGAAAAGTTCTAACCCAAATGGGAAGGACCATTCGTGATAGAGACAATCTATTCGAATGGAGCTTACCATCTCGTCAAACCGAATGGCGACAAGATACAGATGCCTATCAACGACAAATTCCTGAATAAGTACTACCTATAGTCTTCCTTCTATTCTTCATATACTTCGACAAATATACGAGTATAAACTACTTCTTCATACATTCTGATAAGTATACAAGTATAAACTTCTTCTTTATTTCCTCCAACTGGTGCACGAGGCTAAACTGTTCCTTCCCTCCTATTAGTGCATGAGGCTAAACTGCTCCTTACTTCTGGTTGGTATATAAGGTTAAACTACTCCCTACATTTTCACTCCGGTCAAACCTTCCTAAAGTTAGGACCAAAGCCAAAATCCTCTCTCAATTCATTCTACGAATGAGAGGTTCACCAAATTGAACGATCAAACCTTTAAACAGTTAGGATCGTCTCAAACCCCCACTTGGTCAAACCTCCAGATAGCTAGGGCCAAAGCCAAAGTCCCTCACCAATCCTCTCCAATATGATGACGGGTCCCCAAAACTATTATGTTAATAATCGCCTCTGATAGTCCCCTACCGATCCTCTTCAACAAGACAACGGGCCCACTCCTATTGTCACGTTAATAGTCACCTATGATAAATTAACTTACCAATCCTCTTTAATAGGATGGTAAGTCTACAAAATTGCTCAAAATCATAACAAACTCCTACTGTCATGTTAACAGTCACCTCTGAAAATCAACTTATCAATCCTCTTCAATCAGATGGTAAGTCCTCAAAATCGCTCCAGCCGCGACAATCCAAAAAAATTACCAATACTCTTCAATAGGATGATAAGTCATCAAAGCCGCTCTAATTGTGACAATACAATCAACTTATCAATCCTTTTCAATAGGATGGTAAGTTCTCAAAGTCACTCCAGTCGTGACAATCCAATCCACTTACCAATCCTCTTCAATAGGATTGTAAGTCCTCAAAGTAACTCCCATCGTGTTAATCCCATCATGTTAACATTAAACATTTAACAAAATCCTCCACCAATCTTCTCCAATAGGATGGTGGGTCCATAAAACTATCATGTTAATGATTACCTCAGATAGTCAACTTCGTCATTCTCGCAATGGACGTCGTCTGATCAATCGTCACACTCTTACGCCGTGAATGATCTGATCCATTATGTTCGTTCTAAAATTTCTTAGAACAATTGATGGGTAGTAGCCTACCATGCGATGTGCTACTATATTAATCAATCATCACACTCCTACGTCCCTGAACGATTTGATTATCCCAATACCGTCATTCTCGCAAATCACGTTGTTCGTCGATAATGACCTACCAAGCGATGTACCTTATCGATTCCTGAATAGGCGACCAACCAAGTGATGATTCGTTATTCGGACCCTCTCCTGGTCGCTTGCGTAAGTGATCGGTCATTTTGGCTAAGTTGTTACACTTAAATAATACGTCCTAACCTAATTATGACTTAACAGTTATAATTAATCCCCCAGCATCTCGAACGACTAAGGATAGAGAAGAAATTTTAGCGTTAAGTCTAAAAGAAACTTCTCGACAACTCATCATATTAAGGAGAATAGTATGACTAGCCCGATTTAAACGGTAATCGGTAAAGGCAAATCAAATCCGTTGATAGCTAAGGGTTTGCTAAAAATTCTAAGTGTTGGTTAACAAGAAGATATTCACACAAGTTATTGAGATACGAATATAGGATAACAGAGGATAACTTCATTCATAAAGAGAAATTTTGACAATACATTCAAACAAAGATAAAAAAATTTCTCAAACGCGACTCAACATCTTAAATCGCTTGGGCATGTTTTCTTTCGACCTTGTTCAGAGCCTCTTGGCGGAGGTCTTCCTCGAAAATCAAGACCAGGTCACCGAGCTCAGTCCTCACCACCTTTAATGCTCGTTCTTTACCCTCGAGATCACCAATAATCAATTGCTGTTGATTCTCGAGGTCCTCTAACTCTCCCAACACTTCTTAACGAGATTGCTCTTTCTTAATTAGAAGCACCTGAGCCTATGCTATAACCTACTTTGTTTTGGATATGGTCTGCACTAAGTCTGACAAGACAAAGTTAGCTTTTCGACACTCTTCATCAAGCCTCTCTCACTACGCCGTGGCCTGCTCTAACTCTGCCTGCAACCGATCCTCCTCATTCATAAATGCTTCTAGACGGCACTCCTCCAAAGTTGATTGAGCCTCTAGAGAAGCTAAGTTGATGAGATCAGAACTCTTGGATCGGAGGGAAAGCAGCTCTTTGATGCTCCTCTCCACCTCCTACAAACGCGAGTGGTATGGGATGTTTGCTGAATCCATTATAATCATTTATTAACTTTTACAGATTCAAAAAAAGATGAGTCTTTTTATAAGACTTCTTTACACAAAAGAAATAGATCAACAATTCCCTAGAAACACACGCAGAGGACGTTTATTACCTGCTGCTTATGTGGGGTCTTTGCCTGTGCCGGGGTTTATCCGTAGACTACCACAGATCAGATTAAAGGTGAGTTAAACACTCTTCTCGAGATCAAATTAAAGTTTGACCTCAAGGGAAGCAGGTAACAGGTGCTAAAGGGGTTATAGATCTGCCGAACTCCTCCTCTTTATGCTGAAGAACTCGAAGATCTCTCTCCCTCCTCTCTCAAATTCGTGCTCCTTTGCTGCTCAAAATGACAAGGGTTCGCCTCCAGCTCCAAATTCCCAACTACTCGTGCATAGGGTCCTAGGGTTGTATTTATAGGCTTCTAAATGCCCTGTTTTTGGATAAGAACCCAAGAGTTAACCTTATCTTTGGTTTAACAACTCTCCCACATTTAAGGATAGGCTCAAGGCAGTTGGGGAGGTTTCGTAACCATTGAAATAGATCAAAAACCACTGAAACGCGTCCCGGGAGTCCTGACAGGTGTGAAACACCTCATGTGTTTCACATCATGTGCAAAACACCAATGGTGTTTCGCACTACAGGTGCAAAAAAAGGGTTGTTTGTTCTCCATTTCATGCGTTCTATTGACTTGTACACTTCGCCGACTCACTTCATGCATTCGTTTGCTTCTTTACAGCATCAGACAATCCCATTTGATTCGATCAACAACATTCATTACCTTCTCTTCATCTCGAGCTGTGTACAGGAACCTATAGGAAATTTTTGATGCCTACAGATATCCACTCCAAAGTGTTTTAGTCTCATCCTTTTATAAAGGAGCCTGGAATACTTTGGATATGATACATCGAGCCTTCAATTCATTGACCTCTTCATCTTTCAGTCTATTTAGTATTTTGTCAAATAGCTAAAATTCTTCCGGTGCTGTGTTTATTGTCTGACCGTTGTCAAAATCTTGAACTGAATTTGGTGTGTTGATTTCTGAATTTAGCTCATATCATTGAATCAACATTGAGGTGATCATCTTCATCGCGAATTCGTATTTGAATCACAATTGAACTCTCGGGGATTATCCTTTGACCTAGAATTTTATCCTAAGCCTTTTTTCAGCAAAAATCATCGGCATTGACATTCATTACAATGCGTTGGTCGACGTTAACTCTCATTTGCAACGCGATAGCCAGAGTTAACTTTCATTTGCAATGCGTTGACTAGCGTTGACTCTCATTTGCCACGCGTTGAACAGCGTTGACTCTTATCATCAAACATTGACTGGCATTAACTTTAAGCTCGACCGGTGTTGTAACGCGTAGCAGACCCAAGTGTAGAGGCTGTAGGACTAACCATTGATGCTGGTTAATTTACAGGTACAGATATTACGCTTACATCCCACTAGTTATTTACTTAACTATATGGGTTGTAGGACCAGCTATTGGAGCTAATACGGCTACCATTGCGAAAGATTTAAAGGTTCTTCATGGAGGCTTCGGCTAGAATTAATGTTGTCACGGGTACTCAAGTCATAAGACCAACTGATGAAGCTGGTGTATCAATGACTATTAAAGCTGATTGAAGATGAAGCTTGTACACGTTTTGTGAAGAGAAGCTCTCTAAGCTAGGAGAGCGAATCTGTCGTTACAAGCTGTTTATCTAAGCATAATAGGATTTTTTGCAAACCCTCAGCCATCAACAGACTTGATGAGCTTTTACCAACTACCGTTTGAGTCGAGCTAGCATGTGAATTGTCTAAGTCTATTTCACATGTAACGTTATGCTAAGAGAGTTAACTCTCTTAGTGCTATGATGTTGAATATGTAGACTTTGCCATTATTACGGGAATAGGCTATCCGGTAGCATGTGTTAGATGCAGACTTATCTCGATATAGAGATTAGGATAATGTCCCCTAGACAAGGATCCTTGCATCTTTTTCACGGTAAAAGATTAATCGACAACATGTACTAGGCGTAGACTTGTCTCTATTTAGGGATTAAAATAAAATCCCCCAGACATAGATTTTGGTGTACTTTTTGCAGCGAAAGACTAACCGACAACGCGTGTTAGGCGTAGACTTGTCTCTATTTAGTAATTGAGATAAATTCCCCAGACAAGGATTATGGTGTCCTTTTCGTGGCAAAAGACTAACCGGCAATGCATGTTAGGCATAGACTTATCTCTATTTAGGAGTCGAGATAAAGTTCCCCATGCATGAGACGCAAGGATTTTGGTGCTGAAGAGTTGTGTTGTGTCTTCTCTTGGGGCAAAGACGAACCCGATTTTATCTTCTCTTGGGGCAAAGATGAACCCTGTACTAGAGAGGAAGAATTTTATATTCTATCTCCAGGTACAAAAGAAACTCAAAGTAGGATCTTCACTTCGAGAATCTGAAGGATGAAACTAAGAGTAGGATCTCCACTTTGAGAATCGAAAATATTTAGATAACCCTCTCTACTTAAAGGTTTAGTTATCTAATTTGAAAATGAATTTCTTGTTTATCGAGATAAAATTCCAACTTTAGCCCTAATTATTTAAAGGTTTGACCAAAGGGGAGATTGAGATGATTCTAACTGTTTAAAGGTTTGATCTCTTGATGTGGGTGGAAGCCTATCATTTATTGAAAGTGGATTTTAGTTTTAGTCCTAACTGTTTAAAGAATTGACCAACTAATGAATTTTGAGATGATCCTAACTGTTTAAAGGTTTAATCGTTTAATTTGTGGACCTCTCGTTTATGGAAGGAATCAAGAGGGGATTTTGTCTTTGGCTCTAACTGTTTAAAGGTTTAACGAAGGGAGTTTGAGATGATCCTAACTGTTTAAAGGTTTGATCGATCAATTTGTGGACCTCTCATTCATAGAAAGAACCGAGAGGGGATTTTTGTTTTGGCCTTAACTGTTTAAAGATTTGACCAAGTAAACAGAGGGAGTGAAGGTATAAATAACAGTGGAAATGTTTATTTGCACAAATCACTCAAAGGGGGTTTTCGGTATCAAGTGACAAAACCTTGACACGAAAAGGGGTTTTACAATCATCATGGGTTGAAATTTTGGGTGTTGTGTCAGAGCTCAACAGTGGGAGTGTTAAAGGCTCGGACACAGCAGGAGTTTCGGTGGATTTAACCACGAAGAATTTTTGTGGACCCACTGTCAGTTGATTTCATCATTGAGGGATTTTATGATGGAGGACTATGAATCATCAAGCACTTTACAATTAGACCGTGGGAGTTTTGTGAGGGAAGACTGACCCAATGAGTTCATTAAATCTCACCATAACGGAAGAGTACTTGGAAAGTCATAGTGGGAGTTAGAGAATAGATCCCGATGATTGAAACCAACCAAGAATCGGATGAAGGAAAAGCAAATGAGACATGCTTCATCCTTGAAGGATTTCAGAGTTTTGTGAGGGAATATTGACTTGATGAAGTCATTGAATCTCATCTCAATGAAAGAGTGCTCAGAAAATCACAGTGGGAGGGTTTTAATCATTTTGGACATAATTGAACAAACACAGTGTAAGGTTCCTAATCATTTTTATCATGATTAAGAGTGGAGTATTCAGATGGTTGGTTGTCTCCTTGAATAATTAATTAGTTTCAGGTTATCTTTAAGAATACAGTACATAGCATTCTCTAGGACCTTCCTGTTAAATAAGTTATCCCGAACATACTAGGGATAGTACTTTTTTAGGAACTTCTTGTTTGTGAGTCATGTTGCTATTCTTGATACAGAATTAGGTCTTGGTTCCTAACTTCGTATTCAGCCATGATAACCTCGTATCCACCCCCAGCTTTTTGGGTAAACCTGAGTTCACTCACAGTTGTCTACATTGTTAGAGCATGCAGCTTAAGGAATCAATTTTAACCACTTATACTAGTTGGAGGTAGCTGGGTTCTCCTTAAGAATATTATGAGTAATATTCTCCAGGAACATCCCAAACAATTTAGCCTTGTATACCAGTTGAAGGTTTGGGAAACAGTTTATACTCTTATGCCCTTTGGAGTGCATGGAGAAGAAGTTTATCTCGTATACTCTTTGGAGTTATCACCATTCTCATTTGGTTTGTTTTGCCGTTATGACGCCGGAGTCAATTAACAATTGGATTTTATTTTTGAGACCGAAGCAAGCCTTGGCAGGATGAAGAACCCTCCTGTGGTATGCATAGTATTTTGGATCCGTAATCCTCTTAGCTCCCTCCTGATCTTTAATAGGTGGTAGCTCGATTTTATTGTTGTTTAGGAGGTACTTGAAGATGGCTAGAACCTCATCATCCCTGAAGGAGTACTGCTGCGTCTGATGTGGCTGTTATGGCGATTTCTATTATGATTGTCGTTGTAATGTTTTATTAACATCAACAGCATTCACAGGTGGCATCGGTTGGCTTCTCTCAACCTTCTTTCTTTTGAGAAAATGCTCAGATTGCTCACTATGCATTTTCAAGTCTTTTTAGGTTTTGGATTGCACGACTCCCAAGGCTTCTAGGACGTTAATGGAAAGGTTGTTATGGTAGGTTTGTAGGATGAATTCCTTCGTGATCAGATCTCGATAGTTCTTTGCCTTATTCCAGAAGCATTTGACGAAGCTATTGATCGACTCTCCATCTTTTTTGCTTCTCATCGAAGAGTGTTCCGATAGACACCTCAGTATCATCATCGAAGAAGTTGGTGAGAAACAAGCCTTCCATGTCGTTCTAGCTATTGATACTTCCTGGCTTGAGATGGCGGTACCAGTCAAAGGCAGCTCCGCGAAGGGTGCTAATGAATGACCGAACCATCAAAAGTTCATTGCTAGAGATCATACCCATGTGGGACTTGAAATAAACTAGATGCTGAGTGGGTGAACCTCTTTTATCGAATGGCGCAAAGTTAATTAGTTTGAACTTCACCGGATACATAATCGACTCCCACTCTCTGGGATACGGACATGGAAACCCAGTCTTGTTCACCTCTCGAGCGGACATCAAGGTGTTGATCTTACTTTCGAAGTCTTTCATCTTCTGATCCTCTTCGCATGTATTTCAATTTGGGTGATTTTGAGGAGGAACAACGGGACCACCCCTAATGTTTTTATTATTGATGGGACCACCCCCAGCATTTTTGCTGTCGGGAGGGGTATCAGCGTTAAGATTTTTCGCCACTTTCGGATCATTGTCTGCCTAATTGGCAATATTGTGAGGCTGGATTCACCAATCTGATCTGACAAAATCTGAATATGTTGGTCATGTAATTCCCTAATTCACTACATAGTTAATTCCATTTCAACTTTGAACTCTTCTTTCTGCTTGGCCAAAGCGTCTTTGAGGATTTTGGCTATTTGCTCGGTGTTGACCATGAACACTTCACGAGCTTGTCCAATGCTAGACATAGTATCATTGTAGGTGATTACGGAGCAAGTATCCAAAAGTTTGTCATCTAAAGATAGTCCTTTGTGCATCCTCAGGTAATCTCTATGTCTGACGGCTTCTAGCTGGAGCCAAGACATTAGTTGGGCGATCCCTAGATTAACTTTTCTTCCTAGAGAAAAGTCGAGATTAGAGTTATTTGAGGCAATCGCTGACTTTCCTTTGTCAACCAAATTGATAGTAACTTCGAGGAATTCGTCCTCTTGACCGGTTAATCTTCTTTTATGGAAGAGTCTTTATTTAGATTTAGGCGCTTTAGTGGAGATCCTTTCGAATACCGAGACCCTCCATGGAATAGTCCTGGGGTAACTACATGCTAATAATACTGTCATAATTATTTGATTTTAAATATAAGAAATTATATTTTTTATTAATTATTCTTGTTAATTGTACAATATGTTGTATTATTTCTTCTGTTGCGTATCAGCTATTGTATAAATACAACTGGTACGTTTCTATTTATAGATAACTATTCCGTAATTATTTTGATTTTTAAATATCTGTAGACTGTAAAAATTACCGCGACGGACTGACGAACGAATTTGCCTACGAATCGGGACCACCCGCTTGGGTGAAGGATGGATCGCAGCCACGAAATAGGCCTGCTGGCGCACAAGCCCCGCATTTGCCCTCACGCGCCAAGTCGCATGGACTCGCCAGTAAGGCGAATTCGCTCTCATGAGCCGAATCCGCCTGCAGGGGTCCAGATCCGCCTATGAGAGTCAAGAGCCAGGTTTTCGGGGACAAGCCTCCCCTACTTCCCGCGATGCGAGGGGAGAGAACACAGTGCTCTAGGCTCGTCAGATGGCCGCCCACAATTCAAGCGAGCGGACAGGCATCAGATCGACCTGCATGCTCATAAATACGGTTCACCTCAACCATCAGAGTCAAGAGCTGGAGCCGCCGGCATGCGGCAAGCTGTCCAAGCCCATTCAGGTACGAGGCGTCCGTTCTCCCGCTTCTATTAAGACATAGGGAGAGGGGGGCACAGTATCCTAGGACCGTCAGGTGGTCACTCGGTGGCTTGCGGCGCAAGTGAGCAGATAGGTGTCGAAGCAGCCTGCGCCCTCCTAAATGCAGCTTACCTCACTCATCCAAACGAAGGGCCAGAGCCGTCGACGCTCGATGAGTTAGCCAGATCTACTCAAGTACCTGGCAGACGCCGTCACTGATACGAGGATGGGCTTTCCCACTCCTACACGACGTGATGTAACACGCAGCTCCTCGAATGACCGCTTGTGGTACAGACGGGCAGCAGGATATCTCTGAACAATGTATGGTCACATCCCATAATTCAAGGAGCAGCCAAACTGTCTCCCTCCCATTAAGAGCCTCTTTCAGTAACCTTTAAAAAGGGCAGTGGAAGAGAGAAAAAAAGGGGAGGACGGTAACAGTAAAAAAGCAGGAAGGCTAAGCTCTCTGCATAATACTTGCACCGCAGCACCATCTCCTAGCTCAGAGCCCCGATCGTCGGCGAGCTAGAAGATCCGAATTCCGTCAACCCGAGCTTCTACTGAGTACTGAAGCTCCTCAGCAACCTCAGTCGAATCATCCAAGGGAAGCAGACTCGGCACGAGCACCGAGCGAGGCATCCTACGGCTACCGAAAGTCCTCACGATTAAACAAGGAGGGCATTCCCTCCGCTTCTGTTGTAATTCCGATTGATTAGTTTGTAATAAGTCATTCTTATTAATGCAAACGAGATCCCTCGTTCTTGGGAAAATTAGAAATTTACACCTACAATATCAAAAATTATTTATTTTAATTATTTTTTGTTTAAATCCTTAACCCTAACCCTATTTCATCATATATATATATATATAAATCCTCTTCTCTCTCTCTCTCTCTCCCCCCTCTCTGTTTTCACGCCACCGCCACCCCCCTCCCCCCAAGTTTCTCTCTCCCTCTCGTTACCTTCAGCCTCATTGCCCCAGCCTTCACCGTCAGCCACCCCAACGCCGGTGCTCCACCCCTCAGGCCATCAATGTCGACCACCGCCGTCAGTCTCCTCAAGCTCCCCCGCCTGATCACCTCCAGCCCCTCTTCGTAAGCCATCTCCTCTTCCAACTCCATGCCCAGCCAACCCCACTCTACCTCCTGCCTCCAGCACCGCCTCACCGTCTCCAGCACGCCCCCACTAGCTCCGCCTCCCCTCCGTTTTCCCTCTTCCACTCCTCCCCATCAGTCTCCCTCACAACCTCCTCACCCGTTCGCCTTCGGCCAGCCGTCGCCTGCACTTTCTTATCCAACCACCCTCAGCCCCGCCTCTACCCCAGGCCGCCGCTTGTAGCCATCGAGCCGAGCTCCACCAACGCCTCCAGTCTTGATCCTCTAGTCGACCCACGCTCCTCCTCAAACCCTAAGCCCGCTACCACGCTACTATCCGACCACTACAGCAGCCAGCTACGCGCCTCCCGTGCTCAGTCCCGTTGCCTCTTAGATCAGAACTGCTGACGCGCAGCATCGTCGACGTCGACTCGTTCGACGAAACCCCGAGGCAAGATTCCTCTTGCCTTGTTTTCTGATTTATCTCGGTTGTTATTTCCTGTTTAATTTAATTATGTTAATAATAGTGGTTTTTATCATGTTATCTCGATTGTTAACTGGGAAATAGTTGTTTCCTCTTCCTGTACTTACTAATTGTTTAGTGCTCAAACTTAAGATTAGCGTATTTAATATGATTAAATGGATTTCTTTCAGAATTTAATGAATTATATTCATGGAATTGATATTTATAGTTCATCTTGCACTATTGTTCTCGTTCACATGCATGATTCCCGACTCTGAATACACAATACTAATGGCGTTTATACTATGTTATAGTTGAGAATCGCGAGTATTGCTTGACCATAGTGAACTGTGAGGTATGAGTTGTAGACTTGGACTTGGGATGGGAAGGTCTGGGTTCATGTTATCGGTTGTGATTATTGATTATTTCTAGGCTTGCACCAGTAAAATGTTTCGCACTAGGGTGGGTCTGTTGAGCAGTGATCGGATGTGTTTTTTTTATATTTCCAGACTCGCACCAGCGAAACATTTCGCACTGAGGTGGGTCTGATGAGCAGTGATGAGATGTGTTTGTTGTATATTTCCAGCCTCGCACCAGTGAAACGTTTCGCACTATGGTGGGTTTGAGGAGCGGTGATCTTGTGATTATTGATTATTTTCAGGCACGTACCAGTGAAACGTTTCGCACTGGGACGGGTCTGAGGTACTAGTGAGATGTGGTTGTTAACTAGTTATCCGATAATATGAACTTTGACTCTAGTGAGACGTGGACCAGGGAGATGACAAAGGATAGCTAGTTGCATGACCTAGTACTTATTTCGATACTGACACTTCACATCGCATCTAGACTGTTAGTATTTTAGTTATACGCATGTATTATCATTACTGTTATTGTATTTGTTCCTGCCTTAAGGAATCTTGCTGTGTGTTATACACACTGACGTACTCCTATTTTTTGGGTGCACGTCAGATTTAGTGGACGGACAGGTGTCATATGGTGATATGTTAGAGCCGGAGTACCCCCAGCCAGAGAATCTTCCAGATGGAGCGGAAGAACGCACGGAAGCTTAGCATTTTCTTTCTGTAGTTTTGATGGACACTAGATTTCTTTCGTAGTGTTTCTCTTTTATTTGAGATTTTTGTTCATTTTAGTAGTACTTATCTTTTATTTGTTGGACGATGTATTTTCATATCTTTAGTTGGACTATTTTGTAATAATGGTATGTTTGGCCGTACTTTATGTCATGGATGATATTCATTTTGGTGATATGTCTCTTTTTTATTCTGAGTTGTCATTATATTCTTGTATTTTGTGATTCTGGGACCTATGATTTATATTTATGATGATGTGATGCTTAGCATATTAGGTTGAGAAGAAAAGATTTTATTTTATTCTCCTTGATCTAATACGTTGCGAACTTGTTCGTGCCCCATTCTGTGTATTTTGTGAAGCGGGGCGTGATAGGATTTGGTGGTGGCCCATGCAAGTCCGGTCTCATCACGGTCCTGAGTTTTACAGGGAGAATATGGTAGATAATTCAGATGCATATCACTATTTCATCAATGAGATTATACTTAAATTTTATCTTATTATCCTGATAAAATATCTTTTAGTTACTATTTTACTCGATTTGATTTTGATCTGATTCTAATTTTCTTATTATTCCCCTATCGGTTATGATTCTCGCTTTCCCTTCACGATCATGATGGGTACTCGTAGTAACGGTAATTCATCCAGTAGCGGTGGCCAGATGCCCGATGTAGATCTGCGCTAACTTTTGGCGATAATTCAGTGGTTGGTCACGAATCAGCAGCTCTTAGCTAGATAACTACAATGGGAGCCTCAGCCCCAGCATCCCCCTCACATAGAGCATGGAGTTAGAGAGTTTCGATATATGCGGCCTCCTTCCTTTCTAGTGCCGAGGGACCTTTAGCAGCAGAGGAGTTCCTCAAGGTCACAGAGACTATCCTTACGGTGACTCGTATTCCCCCTACAGAGTGGGTAGATCTTATGGATGTTTAGCTCAGGGATATAGCTCGGATTTGGTGGACTGCAAAGAAGGCTCATTTGGAGAGACCGATTTCGTGAGATACCTTCACAGACAGCTTCAACAGGAAGTACTTCCCTCAGTCGGCTCGGGACGAGCTTTTGCGTAAGTTTGTTGAACTCAAGCAAGGAGGTCGATCCGTTGATGAGTACGAGACGGAGTTCTCTTCGCTTAGTCGATACACTCCTCATTTAGTTACAGACCCCACTATCAGGAGGCATCAGTTCCAGAATGATCTGGACAAGTATATTAGATTGGCTCTAGTTGGTAGAGCACTTGTGACCTATGACGTTGTGTTGGACGCAGCACACGAGATCGAGAGCGTTTAGGAGGAGCCTAAAGACCCACATGTGATTCAGAACAGAGCATCAGTAGCTCCAGCCCAGAATGTAGAGCGTCCTCCTCCGAGGCAGTAGACTCAGCAAAAGCAGCAGACACTACAGAGGTAACAGTATTCTCAGCGCCAATCACTTCCCCCGGTACACCCCTATCAGCGCCACGGAATGCAGACTCCTAGCCAGTCCTCGGTATAGTGTTCTTATTGTGGCTATCCTGGGCATACCCAGCAGCAATGCCATAAACGTCTTTGTCTATGCTACATCTGTGGGTCCCCCGACCATTTTAGTCAGAGTTGTCCGTAGTTGCAGCAGGTTAGTTTACCACTTCCTCCAGTTCGAGCAGCTCTTCCAGCTCTACCTCGATCCGTTCCCACAGCACCAGCTTAGCAAGGACCTCATCCTCGAGTAGGGCATCTTCCTCCGCAGCAGTAGGCTTACCAGGAAGTGCGTAGACAGCAACGACATCGTCAGACATTCATGATGTCAGCTGTGGAAGCTGAGGCAAACGACCAGGTTATCACTGGTAAGAATTATTTATTCTTAATTTTATTTGCATATGAACTTCTTTATTTAGCATTACATGATAATATCATGACAGGATTGTTTATGGAAACTAAGTTAGTGGTGTTTTCCTCCTCCTATAATAGGCAAGGTTCTTGTTTCTTCCGTTCCTACTTTATCACTCTTTTACTTCGGAGCTTTCAATTGTTCTTGTTTCATCACTTTGTGACTACACGCTCTCTTCCTATAACTCCTCTATCCTCATACCGTTTGTTATTTTATATATTATTGTTTTTACACTAGGTTTTCTTTGATTTGATTATATATCATTAAAATTATATTGCTTTCTGTATTATTTATTACATTATCTTATGTATCACACACAGTGTTATATTGTATGTTTTTATTTAAAAAGAAAATTATATAT
>BQKN01000080.1:338051-366750 GCA_022839385.1 Asparagus kiusianus | reverse complement strand
CACACATAGTGTTATATTATATGTTTTTATTAAAATATATATCATTATTTATACATTTTTAATTGTTCAAATCATGTCATTAGATTTAATATATACATCATATAACATATCTGATATTCAAATTATTTTCTTTTGGTTAATTATACTTTTTGCATAGTTATATTGTGTATGTGCATGCTTTTCTATCATACCATCTATCATTTACTTATGTTCTAGATTATTTTATATTGCCGTATTTTGGGATATACTTTAATAAGTTCATGATTTTAATATTTTACATATGCACTATATTCTTTTCATTTACATTTTTAGTATATAGTTTTTATCAGTAAGTTTTGTCTTGTTAGATTATTTTAGTATGTTCACAATTGGTTTCGTTATTTCTAAGAGAAATGTATTTATACGTTAATATTCAAGCGTTTATTCATATTGTTAGGTTTGGGGTTTGATGATTATTTATATAGGTTTTTGTAATATTATCTTATATCATTGAATATTGTTCTTTTATAACTAATATAAAAGATTATTTTAAATAGCATTTGTGGGTATATATAATATTTACTAATGGGTTGTTTATAGTGTATTTACACAATTGTTGTTGTTTGCTTTGTTTTCGATATGTATTGTTTTGTTATTGTAACAATATACATTATATATGTGGGTTATTTTTTTGCATTCATTTTATGGTATTTTTAGATATTTATGTTCTTTATTGTATCATTGTTTGTTGTTCCTCCTCTATTCATTGTTTTCGTTACTTGTGTTGTGTTTTACTTTTTCATTCTTTTATAATTACTATTTTATTTTCATTATAGTGTATTCACATAGATTATTATATTTACGATGTATACTTTTATTGATTTATAGTCATTCATTATTTCTAGTATCAACTATGTAATTATGTTTATCTACAATATATCAATGTTTTAATTATACGGAATTATGTTCTTCTTGTGTTTTCATTTGCTTATATACCTATTTTACCTTTCATAGTTTTTGTTTTTAAATATTATACTTCTTTATCTAGTAGTATGTTTGTGAGTGTCAGTATTGTTAGTAAGCATTTATGTTCCAGTGTATTCTATGATTTTTGTAGGTGTTAATTTATTTTGAGTATTACACTGTCAATTTGTTCGTTAATTATTTGAATGCATTGAGTCCTTCAATTATTCTTTTCTTTGTTAGATTGGTATTTTTCATTATTTTGACTTGTGTTATTTTACATCGTGTTACTCTTCTATTTCATTCTCTTATTTTTTGTATTTTTTCGCAGACCATATTATATCAATATCGTTTTATTTTTTGTGTTTTTTTTTCTTTGAACATGTATTGTTATTTTTCGGTGTGAGTGTGTGGTGTTATGACTTTATTGTTTGTGTATAAGGTTATTAAAGGTTGTTACAATGTGTGTATTTGTTTAGCTTTGATTTTTGTGTTTTTATATATTATATTTTTTTACGTATTTAGTCGTAATATTTTTGTAGTTTGTATGTCTTATATTTTATGTAGTGCATTTTTACTCATTTTTCTTTTCACATCTCAAGTTGTGTATTGTTATACTTACTATGATTTAGTATTTATTATGTTTATGCTACAATTTTTGTTAGTAGTCACGTTATGGTGTAGTTGTTTTTATTTTGTATCGCATTTGTTTTATTAATCCTACGTAGTGTACATATTACTTATACATGTTTGTTATGTGTGTTACCACATAATTTTGGTCACATTTTATCTTTCATGTACGCATTTGGTTATCATTATTGTTTGGTTAATTATCAAGTTATATGTTTTTCTTGTATGTGTTTTTATGTTGTTTTTAATTTTATTAATTTATTAGTTTAA
Organism: Asparagus kiusianus; assembly: GCA_022839385.1. NCBI lineage: Eukaryota > Viridiplantae > Streptophyta > Magnoliopsida > Asparagales > Asparagaceae > Asparagus > Asparagus kiusianus. Next base: position 364,908 of record BQKN01000080.1, on the reverse strand, counting down.
TTGTGTTATTTGGGTTATATTGTTTATTAGTTAACATAGTTATTTGTTTTATGTTTCATCAGTAGTTTCATAGTTTATTTAGGATGTTAATAGAGTGTTATAAGTTTATACAACTTAGTTACGGATTTTGCACATTGTAGATATTTTGTTGTGTTTACTAGTTATTTTTCTTTTGTTAGGTTGTGTATATTTTACTTTAATATTGTATTTTATTGTCTATTCATTTATTATTTCAATCACTATATTTATCATTTTTTCATATACAAAAGTCTCTTTATTAAAGTTTTAGTTAACTGTTCATGTCCATATTTGATTATTGTTTGGGATATTAATACATGACAGTTCATATGCTGTATTATGTTTATTCTTTATGTATATTGGGTTTATAGTTTTTGTACCATATTTGGTTATTCTAACAATTATAATGATATAATGGTTATTAGTATATTTTGATATTGTGTTTGTTGTGTAAATGTTATGAATACATAATTACATGATTGTCGCATATATTTTATGTCTTTTACCTACGTCCATTATTGATATGCTTTTTACTTTCTACTGTCAACTATTATATGTATTATTTTTGCTTTATAGATTACTATATGGTATCGAGCATATCTTATTTTAATTTCGAGGGCGAAATTTGTTTTAAGGGGGTAGAATGTAAGGACCATGAATTTTTGACACTAGTTAAGATATTTTTTTAATATTTTAAAATATTTAATTATTATTTTTAAAATAGTATTTATATTTTTTCAATTTTTTAGAATTTTCTATGATTTAAAGTTCATGTTTTATATTTATTTAAATGATTTAGATATTTATAAATTTATCTAGTGTAGCAAAAAATTTGGAATTTATCCATTGTGTTATTAATACTATGACGTATCATTTTGAATAATGCGATGTAGTATTATTATTATTATTACATATTATTTTGTATAATCTATTGTATTATTTCTACTGTTGCATAATATTTGTCGTATTAGTATAATTGATACGTTTTATTGTATAGATAATTATCCCATAATTATTTGATATTAAATATAAGAAATTATATTTTTTTATTAATTTTTCTTGTTAATTGTACAATCTGTTGTATTATTTCTTCTGTTGTGTATTAGCTATTGTATAAATATGTTATGGTAATTTACCATCTAGAGATAAGAACGTCGAAAGGTTGACTATAAAGGCCAAAAAAGCCATGGTCCTAACCGGCTCAAGAAACTTAGAAGCCCGGACCGAGGTTAAGTCTATTTACCAGTCAGGCAGGCGAGCCCTCTCTCGACCAATAGTCGTCATAACCAACTCGAAGCGCGGGACCAGTCGGTCCTCCGCAATTAAGACGACTCCCCGAGTGGACGTCTCGATGGCGCTCTCGTCCCAAAACTCACTCAGTTGTCGGTCGACAAATCATAGTGATGACACATGGATCAACCTGCCTCGATTAAAGGGATAAGATCCGACTAAGACCACTTCAAATGTCACTCGAAGAAACAGCATTGACTAGTCCCATCAAGATCTACGCTCTGACAAGGATCTCCTGCACAAGCCGCCTATCCCACTCACAAGTCATTTCCCAGATAATTGCCATGATACTTCTCTATACACAAATGACTTCTCCTCTAATTCCCAGCCGCCACCTGGAGAAAGAAGGATGGCCGCATAGCTAACCTACCCTACACCCTGTCTACTCTGACAAACCCAGAGCACTAAGAAGACTTCTCTCCCCAGACACCGAGTGACTTCCCTCCCAGTCTCCTGCCGACACCTGGAGGAAGAAAGATGACTCAGTAGCCTGCATGTTCACCTTTCAAACCGCCTCCTATGCATAGTCAATAAAAACTAAGGGTCAAACTCCCAGAGGCAAGGGGGCTATAAAAGGAGGTAAGGAAGGTAAGGACGGGAAGGCTCTGGCTACTTCTTCTTGCACCTTAGCTTTACTCCACTTTTGTATTTTAATAATTTCAAGAGGAAAAACACCCTGCAAGGACCTCAATGGCCCAGGGGCCTCTTAACAAACCCTCCCCAAGTTCATTAACTGACTTGATCGTTGGAGGTACCACAGGGAAACTAGCCCCGTATTCCTGCGATTCTTGTATGTGTATGTTATCAGTCCACCATGCACGCTCAGGATCGGGCATAAAGTCGGAGGAGTCAGCCCCAACATTCATCTTCTCCTTCTTCCCTACCATCACCATAAATGAAACTACATCCGACTGTGGGAACCCCCCATCAACTGTTTGCTCACGAGCATCAACAAAATACAACTGGTACGTTTTTATTTGTAGATAATTATTCCGTAATTATTTTGATTTTTAAATATTACAAATTATTTATTTTAATTAATTTTTGTTTAAATCCTTAACCCTAACCCTATTTCATCACACTGTCATAGCCCCCCCACCCATGTTTCTCTCTCCCTCTCGTTACCTTCCAGCCTCGTCGCCCCAGCCTTCACCGTCGGCCACCCCAACATCGCTGCTCCGTCCCTCAGGCCATCGCTACCGACCACCGCTGTCAGCCTCCTAGAGCTCCCCCGCCTAATCACCTCCAGCCCCTCCTCGTTAGCCATCTCCTCTTCCAACTCCATGCCCAGCCAACCCCACTCCACCTCCCGCCTCCAGCCGCCTCGCCGTCTCTAGCACGCCCCCACCATCTCTGATTCCCCCTCCGTTCTCCCTCTTCCACTCCTCCCCGTCAGCCGCCCTCACCACCTCCTAACCCGCTCGCTACCGGCCAGCCGCCGCCTGCACTTCCTTATCCGACCACCCTCAGCCCCAGCTCTGCACTAGGCCACTGCCTGCAGCCGCCGAGCTGAGCTCCACCAGCGCCTCTAGTACTAATCCTCTCGTCGACCCTCGCTCCTCCTTAAACCCTAAGCCCGCTACCATGTCGCTGTCCGACCACCATCGCCTCTCAGATCTGAACCACCGATGCGCCGCACCATCGACGTCAACTCGTTCGACGAAACTCCGAGTTAAGATTCCTCTTGCCTTGTTTTCTGATTTATCTCGGCTGTTACTTCCTGTTTAATTTAATTGTGTTAATAATAGTTGTTTTATCATATTATCTCGATTGTTAATTGGGAAATACTTGTTTCCTCTTCCTGTACTTTTTGATGTATATTCACTCATCTATATTTGTTTATTCACTTTTACTAATTGTTTAGTGCTCAAACTTAAAATTAGCATATTTAATATGGTTAAATGGCTTTCTTTTAGAATTTAATGAATTATATTCATGGAATTTATATTTATAGTTCATCTTGCACTGTTGTTGTCGTTCACATTCATGATTCCGGACTCTAAATACACAATACTAATGGCGTTTATACCCTATTATAGTTGAGAATCGCGAGTATTGCTTGACCATAGTGAACTGTGAGGTATGAGTTGTAGACTTGGACTTGGGATGGGAAGGTCTGGGTTCATGTTATCGGTTGTGATTATTAATTATTTCTAGGCTTGCACTAGTAAAACGTTTCGCACTAGGGTGGGTCTGTTGAGCAATGATCGGATGTGTTTTTTGTATATTTCCAGGCTCGCACCAGTGAAACGTTTCGCACTGCGGTGGGTCTGATGAGCATTGATCGAATGTGTTTGTTGTATATTTCCAAGCTCGTACCAGCGAAACGTTTCGCACTGGGGTGGGTCTGAGGAGCGGTGATATTATGATTATTGATTATTTCTAGGTACGCACCAGTGAAACATTTCGCACTGGGGTGGGTCTAGGTACTAGTGAGATATGGTTGTTAACCAGTTATCCGATAATGTGAACTTTGACTCTAGTGAGACGTGGACCAAGGAGATGACAAAGGATAGCTGGTTCCATTACCTAGTACTTATTTCGATACTTACACTTACGCATCGCATCTAGACTGTTAGTATTTTAGTTATACGCATGTATTATCATTACTGTTATTGTATTTGTTCCTACCTTGAGGGATCTTGTCGTGTGCTATACACGCTGACGTACTCCTATTTTCTAGGTGTACGTTAGATTTAGAGGACGGACATGTGCCATATGGTGATATGTTAGAGCCGGAGTACTCCCAGCCAGAGAGTCTTCCAAATGGAGCAGAAGAACGCTCGGAAGCTTAGCATTTTCTTTCTATAGTTTTGATGGACACTAGATTTCTTTTGTAGTGTTTCTCTTTTATTTGATTTTAGTTCATTTTAGTAGTACTTATCTTTTATTTGTTGGACGTTGTATTTTCATATCTTTAGTTGGACTATTTTGTAATAATGGTATGTTTGGTCGTACTTTATGTCAGATGATATTCATTTTGATGATATGTCTCTTTTTTATTCTGAGTTGTCATTATATTCTTGTCTTCTGTGATTCTAGGACCTGTAATTTATATTTATGATGATGTGACGCTCGACGTATTAGGTTGAGAAGAAAAGATTTTATTTTATTCTCCTTGATCTAATACGTCACGGACTTGTTCGTGCCCCGTTCTGTGAATTTTGGGAAGCAGGGCATGACACCGCCTCTTCCTTCTGTAGTTTCTACGCCTTATGCATGAGAATTAGTGTATGAACGAGAAGTGCGCGATGTTTCTGGATGTGTTCCTCGAGAGTCGAGCGGGTTTGTTCGACACGAACCCACTTATTAGTTGATGGTTTGGAGGAGGGATTAGTAGTTTTTTTTGTAATAGCTTAATCGCTTAGCGCTGTAGGCGTCGAAAATTGCCGATAGGTCCCCGAACATAGCTCGGTGTCAACGAGCGGCGATCGAACGTCACTACCAGGTTCACAAGAGCTCAAATGACGCCGGTGAGCGACTGAAGCAAACTGACGGATTACGTGAGCCGACAGAATGTCAGAATCGCAAGGATACGGGTTGACCGAAAACCCCGCTATCACTGCAATCAGACCAACGCCCGCTGCGCCTCGACCACCCCACAGATAATCCAACCATCGGGGCCTACAGAGCTCGCCGTCACGATTCCAACGCATCCGAAATCACCCAAATCCGAGTTCGGACGAAAAGTCAACGGCGAGTCAACAGCGGGACAACGGCACAGCCCCGGGCTGAACCGGGGACACATGAACATGTCTCGGCTGGCTCGAGACACCCCCAAGGGGTTGTCTCGGCCAATGGCCGAGACACCCCCCCTAGGGGTGTCTCGGCCACAGCCGAGACACCCCCATGGGGGTGTCTCTCCTCTTGGGGTGTCCATATCAGCCCCCCCTCTCTCCTTTTGGCTATAAATAGCCCCCTAGGCCTCCTTTGTGAGGGGCTCTTGATTTTGCTCTGGTTTAGCCTTGGAGAAGAATTTCCGGTCTTGGGATTATCCTCGAGATCTGAAATTCTAGAGTCTGAAGCGGCGAAGCCCTGCTGGAGTGAGGAGTCAGAATTCTTCATCAAGGTTCATTCACCCCCCTTCTCTGATCCTTAGTGTTGCTCCTTTGCGGTGACACTAAGAAGAGCTATTATCTCGTTTTAGCCGAGATATACGCTTATAACCTCTAGATCTTGCGCGGATCGACGAGGTTCTGTTTCTATATCCTACGCGGATAGACGAAACTCTGCCGGATTTTACCGGCAAGGATCTTGAAGAGTCGGCGGTCCACGGACATCGACGTCCCCGTCACAGGCCAACAACCCACGCAAGCGAGACCGTACCAAACCGGGCTCTCGTGTTTATTTTCGTTTAAGTTGTAATCTTTTGTTTTCATTTAAACTCTGTTGTGACGCTCAAAGTTGTAACAGAACTCAAAAAAAAGAGAACATCAATGAAAACAGCAACTTTTACCGGAAACAAGCTGGCGACCACAGTGGGAGCCGCCGACCTCGCTGCCGAGATCGGAGTGACGCAACCGGCCTTCAAGATCCGGGTGAATGAAGAGATCGAATACGAATTCGATCAGAAGAAGTTCGAAGAGTACCTCTCCTCCTCCTCCTCCAGATCTGCCTCTCCGCACCGGCGCAGGAGGAATTCATCTCCAAAAAGGGCTCGCGGGATCTCCAACTCCTCAATTCAAGACCCCGCCGTCGCTGCCACTACACTTGCACCACACAACGGCCTTGCGTCGATCAGTGTGGTCAAGAACGTAGATCCAACCGCCACAAAGGCGATAGGTGATGCTGCTCCAACTCCATCAAAGAGAGCGCTTCAAAGACGTCGCCAACGTCTCGCTCAACAGCTCGCCAAGGCCAAGGAGTCAAAGGATGGAGTGCGCTATGCAGAGGACTTGAAGTCAAGGCAGCGACAAGAGCAGCGGCAGGTAATCAACTTCCCCTCCAAATCAGGAGCGAATAAGTGGATCCGCGTCAAGAGGAACCGCTCCACGCTCGAGGAGCGAATCAAGAAGCGCCGTGCTCTACTTGCACATGCCCGGCTCCTCCTAAAGAAGGCAGAGGAGATGCAGCAAGGAACGGTGGTCAAAACACCGTCTACAAGCAAATCAGTGTGGGTGCCCAAGGCAAACCCAACACCTCAAACCAAGAAGGGCAAGATTATCGCCCAGAGTTCAACCAAATCAGAGCCTACTCCTCCTGTACCGGCACCCTCAACAGGGCCAGGTAAAAAAGGGGATCATTCAAGATCCCAGGTTCCTTTGACGAGTCGCCTCGGTCCCTTACCGGAGAACCGAGGCAGAATACCCGTCAAAGAACGGCTGGGACCATTGAAAGGTCCCCAAACTAAAATCCAGACTGGGGGTGGAATCAATCCCCCCAAGAATATTGACAAAGGGAAAGCCCCCATCACCGGCCGCACTGAATTGCGAGCCGAACTGAAAGAGCCCGTTCAATTTCTACGCTCCCAAAAGCGTAAAATTGAACGGGCCACTCTTGAAAAGTCTAACCAATTTTTGCATTCCCAAAGGGAAACACACTCATCTGAGGATGAGCGTGTTATACCGAGGGACATCCACCAGCACTCTGTAGGTTGCTCCAGCTATCAAGCTGATGAGCTGTACTACAGGGTTGGGGGAGCGGAAAAATCTCGAAAGAGGTACATGCAGGATATGGAGTCCCACTGCCCGTGTGCCAACATTATCAAGGCGGTGTTGTCCGAGTGTTGCTGTGATCAAACCCCAACAAGAATCTCGGTGTTCGAGAGACTCTCCAAGCCAAAGCATTTCCACATGAAGAAATCGCTCCGCCGAGAGGATGAATACTCGAAAGTGTCAGTCAACATGACCGGCAGAGGGGGATCAACACCACGCCTCAACTTGGATCAACTTGCCGAGGCATCCCGATGCATGACATGGTTGCGGTCGGGAACCATCAAACGAAACACTTACCCAAGAGTACACAAGGGACTTTTCCTAGAAGAGGAGGAATCCGATGCTGATTCTGATACCTGCTCCGCCGTCGCATCCGATGACACGGCTTCAAGTGCGGGCCAACCTTATGAATCGCTCATGATCAGCGCCGAGCAAATGTCGAAGATACTTGAAGAAGCCCTAGCCAAGCAAAAGGAAAGCTTCAAATTTGAAATGGAGATGGCCATGCAGCGAATGAGGGAGATGCACGATCAACAGATCGCGGCGATGACGGTTCACCAAGGAGAACCGAGCCAACGCAATCCAGAGGAGCATGAACGGGAAGCGGATAATGTCAACATTCCTCCCGTCAATACCAACACTGGGGGTGGTCCCGCAGAAGAAAATGCAAAAGAGGACCACGCAGCCTCTCCCAGAAGCCACTCGAAGACCGAGACGAGTGAGGACAGGAAGATGAAAGACCTGGAGAGCAAGATCAATGCATTGATGAATGCTCAGGAGGTAAAGAGATCCGGTATACCCTGCCCATATCCGAGGGAGTGGGAATCAATCCCATATCCGGCAAAGTTTAATCTGATTAACTTTACGCCGTTTGATGGGAAGGGTTCCCCTACCCAGCATTTAATATACTTCAAGTCTCATTTAGGAATCATTTCCGGAAATGAGCCCCTCATGGTGCGGTCATTCGTTGGCACTCTTCGCGGAGCCGCCTTCGATTGGTACCGCCGTCTCAAGCCTGGAAGCATCAACGGCTGGGATGACATGGAGGACATGTTCCTAACAAACTTCTTTGATGATGACACCGAGGTTTCAATCGGCACGCTGTTCGATGAAAAACAAAAGAACGGCGAGACGGTTGAAAACTTCGTGAAGAGATTCCGCAACAAAGCTATGAATTGCAGGGATCCGGTCAGCGAGGATTTCATCCTCGAGACTTGTCACAACAACCTCACGCTCGATATCCTTGAAGCCATGGGAATGGCGCCGTCCAAAACCTGGAAGGATTTGAAGATGCGGGGAGAAAGAGCCGAGCGATTCCTCAAGAGGAAAAAGGCAGAGAGAGGGCAAATACCCAATAATGCCCCGCAACCAAATTTTACCCCCAAGGGTAAAGGGAAGGCGCATGCAAATGCGGTGGTCGCAAATCAGGTCTTTGAGGTGCAAGCACAGCCGCAACAGCCTCAACAGCCCCAGCAACCGCAACAGCAACAACAGAGGGCGCCTCAACAACCCAGGTGGCAACAACAGCCCCAGAAGCAAAAGGTTGGAGAGCCGAGGTTCCCAAAAGTCTACTCATTCAAAGAGGATGAAATCCCGGGTATTTTCAAGTACCTCGTGGAGAACAACAAGATCAAACTGCCGCCAATTCAGGATCAGGAAGATGCCAAGAGGGTCAACGATCCGAAATATTGCGCATTCCACCGAGCGGTGCACCATCCTACCAAGGTGTGCTACGCTCTCAAAGATAAGATTCAGGCCCTGATCGATGTTGGGGTCATCACCATGAAACAGCCCAAAGAGAAGAAGGTGGGTGCAAACACCGTGTCCATTAGCTTTGGATCCGTACCCTCGAGTTGGTTCCAACACGAGTCGGTAATTAAGGCGGCGGTGAAGACAGTGAACGATGATCCACACCAGCAGCGCCAGAAAGGGCTTGTGCCACACACAGCCCCAAATGGCGAGATCTTGTGGGTTCATCCGGACTTGATCGCAGATGAACAGTGGGCCGGGACCTCTTCCACAAAGAACAAGAAGAAATCGAAGAGGAAGGGCAAATCCTGTTATGGGGCCTCTGCTATACCGGGGGTGGATGATGACAAAATTCCAACCTTCCCACTTTCTGAGGACGAGCAAGAAGCTTTTGCAACCCGAAGCGGGAATGAGTATCACTTCAAGTATCCAGAGGCTACTGAGCAGTTGGGTACCAAAACCCCACCTTCCAAGACGCTTGCAGAGTTGGGAATTTCAGCAATTCCCCCGACACCTGCAGTGGCGACGGAGAGAATCCCACAGAAAGATAAGGGAAAAGAGCCCGTACGTCAAGAAGCTCAGAACCCGAGGCCGTCTCGATTCAATAATCCAATTGGACGAGACAAACCGGGGAATACAAGCTCTCAGCCCCATTTCGACATTATGGCGCAATTGGCCAACATCCCGGCCAGGATAACTCTATACGAGTTGCTGAGGTTGTCGAAGGATACACGGAAGGCACTACAAGAAGCCTTGAGTGATTCCGAAGCCTTCTTGACTCGGATCAAACCATCTTCCGAAGAACCGGAGTCGTCAGCTCAGCATTGCAATCTGGCGGCACATCACTTCCCCTGCATCTCTTTCACCAAAGAAGACATGCAGACAAGGAACTCCAATCATGATAGGCCGTTGTACTTCACCGGGCACATCGGCTCCAGCGTTGTCAACCGGATCCAAGTCGATCCGGGTTCCGCTGTGAGCATCATGCCATTCCGATTGATGCATCATCTCGGAATTCCGACTAGCAAATTAGTGTCCACTGGCACGACGATCTACGGATTCAACACCAGCGGGTCTAGGCCCTTGGGGAAGATCCGAATTAAGTGCCAGATCGGGGATTTGAAGTCGGAGGTCACATGCTATGTGATTGACGCGGAAACGTCCTATAATTTACTGTTGGGTCGGCCTTGGATCCACGGTAACCTTATAGTCCCGTCAATGCTGCATCAGTGCCTCAAATATGTGGGCACAGATAATGAAATCAAGACGGTGGTCGCGGATAAGCAACCGTTTAAGGGATTGGAGAATTATTTCACCGATTCCCTTTTATACGGCGCTGAATCCGATACTGAACCATCGGCCCAAGGAACGGACAGCGGAGATGAAGCTGATACCGAACCAGGGCTTGATTATGATGGCGGTTTTGTTTTAAACGACATTGTACCCATTGTAATCAATCTTGACGATGATGAATCATCGGAAGATAGTTGTAATTGGCAACTTGCCGAAGAACTATCAATAAACGATGATTTAGAGTACTCGACGGGTCTTGATGATATCACCAACGAACTCTATGCTAACCCTGATTTATATATGCCTCTTCAATCATTTTGTTTGACGAAGAAGCAAGTACACGACCCTTGCGGAACAACGCTCATCATCCCCACAGGGATTGGGGGTGGAAAGGAAGTCGTATACGGCAAAGGAAGAGCATCTCCGATACCCAACCATTTCTTGGAAGAGGAGGATGACGACGATAAACCAGCCCGCCATCTATCCAAATACGACGCGAAAGCGCGTAACATGATGGAAATGCATGGCTATGACTTCAAGATCGGAGAAGGTCTTTTCTTTGGTCGAGGTCCACGGGTTCCACCCCGGATGGCCTATGTACCGAAGGGAAAACCCGATAATTACTACCGCCACAAAAGAGGTCTAGGCTATGTCTCGTCAGATGATGAGTGTGGCTGGCAAATCATTGACCAAATTGCTAACAAGACTAGGAAGGGATATTCTTCCGACTCTTCGGGTTGGGATTCCGATGCTAGTCTTGGTGAAGTGTTTAAGAAGCTAATGTCGAACATGACTACGGTCGATCCAGCGATAATGGAGGAAGATGATGAGATGCCGACATGGGAAGACCCGTGGGTTCATCACTTAAGCATGCAGTATGGCGACCGGTTCGAGCAGAGAGAGCCTCCTACCGAAGACCCAGTCGTTCAGGTGAATATGGGCACCGAGGAGAATCCAAAGCCAATATTCATCAGCGATAGCCTCTTACCTGAGGAGAAGGAAGAGTTGATTTCTCTTATCCGGGAGTACATCGACGTGTTCGCCTGGAATTATGAAGACATGCCAGGTCTCGATCCAAACGTAGCAGTGCATCGTCTCAACATTAAGCCAGAGGTCAAACCAGTCAAACAACAACAACGACGGTTTCGTCCGCAAATGATGGAAGCAATCGAAGCTGAAGTCAAAAAGCTCGTTGATTCGGGATTTATCCGAGAGGAGCAACATCCCGAATGGCTTGCCAATATTGTTCCGGTCCTAAAGAAGAACGGGAAGATCCGGATATGCATTGACTTCAGGGACCTCAATGCAGCTTGTCCAAAAGATGATTTTCCTCTCCCCATCACGGATGTTATCATCGACAATACGTGCGGGTTCGAGAGGATGTCCTTCATGGATGGTTTCTCTGGTTATAACCAGATAAAGATGCATCCAGATGATGAAAAGCACACCGCATTCCGAACACCTCTCGGCGTATTCTGCTACACAGTCATGCCCTTCGGCTTGAAGAATGCAGGTGCTACATATCAGCGAGCCATGTCGAAGATCTTTCAAGAGCATCTCCGAAAGACCGTCGAATGCTACGTGGACGATTTGGTCGTGAAAAGTCGTGATAAGAATGATCACATCAAAGACTTGAAGACCATGTTCGACTTGATGCGGGCCCATCAGTTGAAGATGAACCCTACCAAATCCTTCCTCGGAATGGCTAGTGGAAAATTCTTGGGATTCGTCGTCACCACCAAAGGTATTCACATTGATCCGGATAAAGTAAAGGCGATCAATGAATTGCAACCTCCGAGGAACCTCAAGGAGCTCAGAGGACTGCAAGGGCGATTGGCATATATCCGTCGGTTTATCTCAAACCTTTCGAGGAAATGCCAACCGTTCTCCAGGCTCACAAAGAAGGGCGTGTCATTCGTATGGGACGAAGCTTGTCAAAAGGCGTTCGAGAGTATCAAAGAATATCTCTCGAAACCTCCCGTACTCGTCGCACCGAAATCGGGCAAACCGTTCTTGATTTATGTCAAGGCGACGAGCCACTCATTAAGTGCATTGCTTGCACAAGATAACGACAACGGTCACGAGCAGGCGGTATACTACTTAAGCCGAACCATGGTGGGTGCAGAATCTCGATATCCCATGATTGAGAGGGAATGCCTAGCCTTAGTGTTCGCCATCCAGAAGATGCGGCATTATTTGGTTGGACAAACCATCTACGTCATCTCCAAAGTTAACCCGGTCCGAGTATTCATGACTCAACCGGCTTCCATGAGCTGGCGATTAGCGAAGTGGGCTTTACTCTTGTCCCAATACGATCTGCACTTCAAACAGCAGAAGTCAGTAAAAGGACAGGCCATCTGCGATCTCCTGGCATCTAATCCAACGACGGACGCCGCCGAGATATATGACGATTTACCTGATGAAACCCACGAAGTTAACGCAACTTCACACCAACAAGTGTGGCGTTTGTACTTCGACGGCGCTTCACGAGCAGCTAATGCCGCAGGTACTCCTGGATGTTCTAAGGTCTCCTCCGGAGTTGGAGTTGTCTTAGTTTCCCCGGGAAAACATGTGATGCCTCGAGCCTACTCATTAACTGAGCCGTGCTCGAATAATGTGGCAGAGTACAACGCACTGATTATAGGTCTCAACTTCGCCAAGGAGCTGGGGGTTGAGTATCTCGAAGCCTTCGGTGATTCTCAACTAATCGTCAAACAAGTGCAAGGGGAATACGAAGTCCGAAGTCAGGATTTGCTACCATACCACAAGATGGCGGTGGAGCTAGCGGAATCGTTTGAAGGGTTCTTCATCGAGCACGTTCCGCGGCTGCAGAACACCTATGCAGATGCGTTAGCAGCTTTAGCTGTGTCCTTGGTACAGCCTCCCGGAACAGAACAATTTGTTACGGTAAAAACGCATCAACTCTTAGTGCCACTTCATGATGAAAATGGCAAGGAGGAAGAGGCCCAGGAGGTGCACACAACTCAGGCTGAGTTTGAACCCCGAGATTGGCGTTTCCCCATCATCGACTACGTCTTGCATGGAATCTTGCCAGAAGATGTGAAGGAGAGAGAGTCGATCAGACGAAGAGCTCCAAGATTCTACTATAATACAGAGAATCGAACGCTATACCGCAGGGGGTATGATGGCGTGCTGGCACGTTGCCTATCAACCAAAGAAGCTGAAGAAGTGCTTAAAGAGGCACATGAAGGAGAGTGCGGCGCGCACCAACCTGGTCCCAAGCTCTATGATCGCATCAGGAGAATGGGATACTTTTGGCCCTCCATGATGCATGAGGCAATTGTATACGCCCGGAAGTGTCACGCGTGTCAGGTACACGCGAATTACATGCACCAGCCTCCGGAACATCTACATCCTTCGGTTACGTCGTGGCCGTTCGAGACCTGGGGAATGGACATTGTTGGTCCTATAAACCCCCCATCAGTAAAAGGCGATCGGTTCATCCTGGCGATCACTGATTACTTCTCCAAATGGGCTGAGGCAGTCCCACTCAAAGAAGTCAAGACGAGCAACGTCATTGCATTCATCAAGCACCATATCATCTACCGGCATGGTGTTCCAAGACGAATCATACACGACAACGGTCCTCAATTTATCAGCAATGCCTTTATAAGGTTCTGCGAAAAGTTCAAAATTCAGGACATCTCGTCAACAGCCTATAACCCCACAGCAAACGGGTTAGCTGAAGCCTTCAACAAGACTATCATAAAGCTCTTGTCAAAGCTTGTGAAGAATAGCAAGCGAGATTGGGATGATAAGCTCGGCGCGGCTTTATGGGCCTATCGTACCACGGTGCGTACGCCGACCGGCGCAACCCCGTATTCACTAGTATACGGATGTGAAGCCGTTCTCCCTTTGGAAATCCAAATTCCATCTCTTCGGATCGCTCTTGCAACCCAGATGACGACCGAAGAACAACATCAGAAGCGCCTCGAAGAACTCGAGATGCTCGATGAAAAGCGCCTGGAAGCTCAGCAGCACATCGAGTTTTACCAAGCCAGAATTTCTCGAGCCTTCGACAAAAAGGTTCGACAAAGGAGTTTTAAGGAAGGGGACTTGGTCTTAACCGAGAAACGTCCTATGATCCTTAACTCCAAGAAGAAAGGCAAATTCGAACCCAAATGGGAAGGACCGTTCGTAGTAGAAACGGTTTACTCGAACGGCGCCTATCGTCTAGTCACCAAAGATGGTGACCGGCTCATGATGCCAATAAATGGCAAATTTCTGAAGAGATACTATCCTTAGTATCCTCAGAAGAATTGAGGTATCGGGAAGTTCCCGGAAGAATACCACATCGGGGTATTCTTAGGGATAACCCGGTCGCTGATGAGCAAGAAATCAATATTCGAATTCCGAATATTCTTGTTTGTCAGAATCTAACTCTCACAAACACTCTTTTGCTGAGATGAGATCTAATCATTCAATGGATTAATCTTTCCTCACAAAACTTTCAGTGATGTTTGACTACTCATAGTCTCCACCTCATAATTCCAGCTTGGTCAAACCTTACTACAGTTAGGACCAAAGCCAAATTCCCCTCTCGATTCGCCCAAAGAACGAGAGGTCCACAAATCAATCGATCAAACCTTCATTCGGTTATGATCATTCTCACATTTCCCACTTGGTCAAACCTTACTACAGTTAGGACCACAACCAAAATCCCCTCTCGATTCCTCCAATGAACGAGAGGTCCACTTTCAATTCAAATGACCAAACCTTACGACAGTTAGGGTCGTTTGAACCTTTCGATTCGGTAACCAAACCTTACGACAGTTAGGGTTATCCGAATCTTTTCGATTCTCGGAGTGGAGATCCCACTTCTAGTTTCACCTGTCGGATCCTGGGGGTGGAGATCCCACCTCGAGTTTCCTTTCCTGCTGAAGATAGAATATAAAATTCTTCCTCTTCAGAGTCAAATGACCAGACCTTACGACAGTTAGGGTCGTTTGAACCTTCGATTCGATGACCAAACCTTATGACAGTTAGGGTCGTTCGAAACTTTCGATTCGATAATCAAACCTTACGACAGTTAGGATTATCCGAATCTTTTCGATTCTCGGAGTGGAGATCCCACTTCTAGTCTCACCTTTCCCTTGGCTTTGCTTTCAGAAAAGACAGGGATGAAGTCGGCGCCTAATACGCGTTGCCGGGTATTCTTTCCCGTGAGAAAGACGAAGTCTATGTATTCAAAGTCATAGCATAAAGTCTCGGAGGGTTCGCTCTCTTAGCACAACGTTACATGCGGAACGGACCCAGACAAATCGCATGCTAGCCCGACACAAACGGTAGTCGGTAAAGGCACGTCAAAACCGTTTAGGGCTGGGGGTTGGCCAATAATCCCAAAGTCTATACCTAACACGTATAGCCGGTTTAGTCTTTTACCGATTAAAGAAGACACCACAGCATATCAAGAAACATCATGTAAAAAGAAGCAAATAAGGAGTCTCTAATAAAAGATCAAGACAAAAGCATATAACAACAAGTTCGTCAATCCGAAGGCAGCTGATGACTAAGAATGTGAGACTCTAAACCGGAAAGCCTGTCCATATAGCTCTGCTCAAACTCTGCCTGCACGCGAGCTCGGACAGAATCCTCGGAACTGCTCAAGACCTCAGCGGCTTCAGTTCGCAGCTTCATCAATCCCTCCTGTGTTGATCCCAGCTTGTCGAGCGTCCACTCACGAGAGCGCTCCAATCCAACCAGGTCCTCGGTGATTATAGCAGCAGACTCTTCAGCACGTCCCAAGGCCTCCTTCAGCCTAGCTATCTCTGCACGAGTGGAATCTAGGGAGCTGAGTAACTCGCCTCTGCTGGTGTCCTTCTTCGCCAGGTTGGCCATCAGCTGTGCAACAGAGTGCTCGCGTGAACGGAGCTCGCTGCTAATGGAAGATCTCAAGTCACGCCATTGAGTCATTCTATCCTCCATCTGAGAGGACATAAAAGAAGAAGCTCCGCCAGCCTTCAAATCCCTCAATTCTTGAACCTCTGACTCCAGAGCAGTAAAATCAGCAGCAAAGGAATCAGCCAACTCTGGGTATCCTTCTTCCCTCATCATCAGCATGTGACGAGAAAAGGAACGCCTGAACTGGTCAAAGCAGTATCCTCGGAGAAGAAGTTTCTCAATCATGCCATTATAAAAGGCGGTGAAGAAGTTGAGGTCCGCGCGAAAAATCTCTTTCTCAGGATCGGTACCAGCCAAAAGGACGCGAACATACTCATGTAGAGATGATCGAGCTCCTGCAAACAACAATGGGGGAGTTAAGGGATTATCAAATACGACAAGGAAACCCGAGAGGAAATTCGAAGTATACCTGTACTGGCGGAATTTCCCTCGGGTGGAGGCACGGCAGACTCTGAGATAACAGCAGGATTAGCTATGAAGGGTGCATCAACCCCTGCAGGCAAATCAGTCGTATCTCTCGGCTGTGGCAAAGAGACATGGCTCTCAGGCAAAATATCAGCCCTGGAAACTGCAGCAGCATCAGGCACAACGCCTGGTCCTACAGTTATACCTCTTTATTAGTCAAAATGCAAATTTAGGCAAATAAAGAGAATCAGGGTGATAAGATCATCGGCGTACCTGCAAGTCCATCATCTTCTGCAACACGGGGAGGGTCGGTAGTCAAAGGAGAATCAGTCCTGGTGGCTGATGATGTACCTGTGAGTGCATCGCTCGTAAAGGGCGGTCCCGCAGTTCCTCTGGCGGCCTGTTCAGCCAGCATATCGACTAATAGCCCAGCGTCAGGACCGTAGAAACTCGGCGCAGAGGCACTCCCCTGGTCTTCAAAACCTACATCATGAAAGGATTCACCCTCAGTCGAGTTCTCTTTCCCTGTAATCAAAAGATATATTAGCAGATGTAGGTATACCTGAGTAAGGAGCGGTGGGCTCGACGCTATACTCTGGCCCAAGATCAATGTTCAAATCGATGCCCAGAGAACCGTCATGAAGGGCGTCGCACATCTGCTGCACGAAGCAATCCATGTTATCCGGACCAGGGGATGCAGGAGGCAATGGAAGTTCACCCTCTTCAAGCAACCCTGGAACATAAAGTACGGTTATGAATCCCAGAAGGTAAATCATGTCAAAATATGGAAAGTAACGGAGGGTTACCTTCCTCCCTGTCGGCAAAGCCTCCGGAATCTACTCCATGAGAGCATTGATCAACAGGAGGTCTATAGGCAACCTTCTTCCTTTTCAAAGGACCACCCCTCTGGGAACCGACGGGACGATTGTGCGAAGTTGGTCCACCAAACTTGGATTTCGCACGACGTGAGGCGAGAGGTTCATGGTCATCGGCCGAACCACCTGAAACAACAAGGATTATTTCACGTACCAAGGTTGAGGAGAAGCGAAATCAAGAAGCATGACAAACCTGCATCAAGTTCTACTTGGTCGGTGTCTATTTCCTCCTCACAAGCTTCATCGCCATCCGCAGGAAGGTGCTCCCCATCAATTCTGCTTGAAGGAGGAGATTGAGCAGGCCTCTTCCCCTGCTTCTGAGCAGCCGTCATAGCAGCCTGAACCAAGTGCTCAGACTCTAACTCCGAAAGGCTCTTCACACCTATGGATTCATAAGCCGAAAGGAACCACTTGCAGCTAAGGAAGGTGATCATCGGTTTGCGCTTATACGAAGAAAGAGCAAACTGGGCCCCGGTGCAACCAACCATGGTCCATAACCACGCTCGAATACCGTCGACAAGCCCTCCCTTAACCTGTAAACCGGGCTCTCGTGTTTATTTTCGTTTAAGTTGTAATCTTTTGTTTTCATTTAAACTCTGTTGTGACGCTCAAAGTTGTAACAGAACTCAAAAAAAAGAGAACATCAATGAAAACAGCAACTTTTACCGGAAACAAGCGCCTCCTAAATTCCAAATCCACTTGATAGCAGAGTCCATCAACCTACTCCAGGGCTTTGGCGAATTAATGAACAAGATGTTGGTGATACCTTTGACGAGCCCTCTTCGTCAGAATTGGTGCGCCTTCAGCAGGCAACTACTTGATTGATGAGGAGTTGTTGCAAGCATCAGATATAGCTTCCTTGGACACTGGAGAGGATTCTTCAACAATAATTGGGTGAGAATCATCACCCTGTGTCTTCAGATCTGAGGACCATCAAACATTCTCCAGAGAAGGGGTCTTCCTACGCTTGTGAGGGGAGAAGGATCTAGAGGAGGACGAGGAGAAGGAAACGTATTCCCTGAACTATTGCTGGTCAAACTCGTACTTGACCTCTGCTTCAATCGGGATAAGAATCCTTGGTTACAACATGACAGCCTCGACAACGAGGCTATTGGCTCTCACTGTGGTCGCCAGTGTGTTTGCATCAGAAATTAATTTCTTTGCTGAATCAATTACAATCGTTTATCGACTTTTACAGATTCAAAAAAGATGAGCGAGTCTTTTTATAAGACTTCTTTACACAAAAGAAATAGATCAACAATTTCCTAGAAACACACGCAGAGGACGTTTATCACTCGTTGCTTGAGTGGGGTCTTTGCCTGTGCCGGGGTTTATCCATGGACCACCATGGTTTAGATCCGGTTAATTTTGTTGCCTCACAAAGGAAACAAGAAATTAAAGTGAATGACTCAGCAAGGTGAGGTAAACACTCTTCTCGAGATCAAATCAAAGTTTGATCTCAAGGGAAGCAGGTAACAGATGCTGAAGGGACTGCAGATCTGCCGAACTCCTCCGCTTTATGTTGAAGAACTCAAAGATCACTCTTCCTCCTCTCTGAAATTCATGCTCCTTTGCTACTCAAAGTGACAGGGTTTCGCCTCTAGGTCCAAATTCCTGATTACCCGTGGATAAGGACCCTAGGGTTGTATTTATAGGCTTCCGGATTCCCTTTTTTGGATAAGAACCTAATATTTGACCTTATCTTCGGTTTAAAACCTCACCCACATTTAAGGATAGCCTCAAGATAATTAGGGAAGTTCCGAAACCGTCGAAATAGATCAAAAACCACCTAAACGCGTCCCGAGAGTCCTGACATGTGGAAAACACCTCGTGTGTTTCGCATCATGTGTGAAACACTAATGGTGTTTCTCACATGGGTGCGAAACACCAATGGTATTTTGCACTATAGGTATAAAACATGGGGCTGTTTGTTCGTCGTTTCACCATTTTGCGTGTCCCGTTGACTTGTACGCTTTGCCGACTCGCTTCATGTATTCATTTGCTTCTTTACAGCATCAGACAATCCCATTTGACTCGAACAACGGCATTTATCACCTACTCTTCATCTCAAGCTACATACGGGAACCTATAGGTAATTTTGATGCCTACAAGGGGAAGTCGCAAAGGGACCAACCAACTTGATTAGACCCTCCATGCGTATGTTTAAGATTGTAAAACCCCGTAATTTTAAATGTTGTGAGATATAATAATAAACATGTTATATTATGAAAAATAATGTTTATTGATATTTAAGTATGCTAGGAATTAATTTGAGATCAATTCGATACATATATATATGAATATATGAGTGCAAATGCACAAAACATGCACGAGAAAATTCTGGAAAAAATGACCAGTTAAGAGTTTGTAGATTTTATACAATGATGCACTTAGAATCTGGAAAAACTCAAAAGATTAAAGTTGTAGGTCTTTTCAACAGCTTTCCATCAAATCTTTAATCACCTCATTCTAAGGTCGGATGAGAAAGTTATCACTAAAATATTGTGTACATATTTCAGAAACCTGTGTATTACTTAGTAGTCGACTACTATGCTTAGTAATCGACTATCGGGAATTTCTGGATGTGTCAGGTTTTAGTTTTCGGGTTGGATTTGCATTGTATCCAAACCCAGTTGTTACCCTAAGTATATATATTTGTTTTAAAGCTCTTTTTACCCTATTTCACGTGAGATTATCACCAGCCATCTTCCTCCTCAAACCCTAACCCTAAACTGAGAATTTTGGGAGTGTTCTTGAGAAGTTTGTCGAGAAGAAGATGAGTTTTCGCATTTTGGAGAAGAGAGATCTTGCGTGCATGTGGTTGAGGAGTCCAACAGCATCTTGAGGTAAGATTATCTTCGTACAAACTCATCCCCATAGTTAAATAACTAGACTAGAAGTTAAATATTGATGTTTATGTGCATGATCTTAATATGAGATATAAAAATATTAGATTTTTATGTTATTTCATAAACCCATGCTAGATCTATACTTATTTTTCTTGCTGTTGTATATAGAATCAAACAATGATCAAGTGTAGGTACAAAGAAGATAGAATAATGCAATGACTATGATAAAGGAAAGAGATATAAAAGTAATGGTAATCACAATCTAACTAAAATAAATGAAGTACAACTGATGTCTGAAACATAGATGAAATATCTCAATATATAAGAGTTAACTAAAATAATACTAAGGCACACAACCTTCCAACATGGAATACAACTTTAATGTCTAAAAATAAATCATAACTACTATTGAGCATAAATAAACTACTAATAATAAATAATAATAATAAATAATAATGGAAACTAAGCCGAAACTCCATCAACCTGTGACTCTCTGTACGCTTGACTCACTGCTTGAAAAGAGGGGAAACAACGAGGGTCAAAGCGCTAGCGAGATCATCCCCACCGCCCTCAGGAGGAGGGGGTTAGGAGTATATGAAAATACAGTTAGTACAAATAGATATATAAATCATCTATCCTGAACTAAGTGGAAGTTGATATTTAGAAATCTACAACACGAAAATGGGTACATCGAGCGAAATAATCTAAACAAGGAAACTCTCATATATATACCTCGTATCTCAAATTGTAACTTGCTAAATACCAACTCTAAATCCTATGGATAAAACAATAAATAAAAGAACAAATACACAACCAAACCTCATCTAATACAAATCATGTCAAATACCTCACACTGCCCTCGGGTAGGTGGTGCAGTCACAAAAGTAATAGTGTGGTAAAAGAATCTCGCATAGTGTATATCATATATGACAACCTCAGTCTTATACCCTACTCTCCGGGTAACTAACTTAGGAGCATTAAAACAAATATTTATGATCCTCTAACAGAAAATAATAATGCTGAGTAAGGCGCTCACAATATCTTATGGAATCACCTACCTTACTCAAGAAAATAATGGTGCTAAGTAAGGCACTCACAATATCCCGTGGCATCACCTACCTTACTCAATCGCCTTGTGGAAATAGACATATCAACAATGATGCACATGAGGTAAAGTCTATCGTGGTCTCATTGTAGTATACCAACTAACGCACTCTAAGTGTAGACCCCCGCGGTCTCTTTGCGGAGTGCCAACTAACCCACTCCAGCATCCAAACTATCATGAAATGCAATATGCGTCATTCTCTATCATGATAAATGCAAAGTATAGGGTACGTACCTCCAAATGCTCCCGTGTGCTCAATTCTAATACATGTACTCTTATAAAATACGCACGTATATCAATGTGCGACTCATACTTCACGTGCATAGTCATAACATGTGAGAAAAGAACAAATGTTCACAAAAATATCCAGACAATTGACCGATCATGTGCCATCGGTCGGCTGATGGCATGCACAAAGCGTGCACAACAACCTTGATCAGTCGACTGATGGTCCATGACCGGTCGATCGACCAGAGCTTATCTAAAAATCCTGATTATCAACATCAGTTGACTGATCACCTACGATCGGTCGACCGATCTGGGCAAAAATTCAATTTTCTGGGAAAAAGTTCTATGTTTTCATATTTTTATCAAAACTCGAAAACTTCTTAATAAAGCTCATGTGTAAAACTTAAATCAACATAGTTAGGGTTATACCTACTTCATGAAAATAGTAAAAATCAATCTAAGGGAATCTAATAACTCTAGCATGCTTCTAATTGTAAAACCATCAATAATACAACTATCTTGAACAAAAACTCATATTAGATCACATTCAAAACATAAATCCAAAACTGAGAATTCATTTTATGTCTTTTTAAATCAAAAAGATTAGATCTTTATGTCATATAGTTCAAAAAGAGTAATCTTTGTACATAATTTAGGTTTTAGAAATCCAACAAAGCCAAATTAAAAAAAATCGGGGATGGGTTTGGAGGAGATGAAACTCGCCTCAACAAGCCGTGCTGAACTTCCAAACACGCGTGAGAATGATTCTCCTTCACCACAAGCTGTGGATCTCGCCCTACTCTTGATTTTCGCTTCTCAAAGCTCTCAACATTCACAAAATAAACTCTAGGGTTTAGAGGGCGTGAGAGGCTACTATTCAGAACATATGGAAACAAGAATAAAGGAAGATATATATATATATATATGTGTGTGTGTGTGTGTGTGTGTGTGTGTGTGTGTGTGTGTGTGTGTACACGCAAATGGGCCGAAGCGAAGCAAAACTATCCTGAATCCAAAAATACCCAGTTTATGCACCCATCAATCAACTGATAACAAGGCATCGATCGACCGATCTGGGGATATTGGTTGACTGAACACTTTGTTTAATTGATCGACCAGCACAAAGTTTTCTACCGACTGATTATGCATATGTGCATGATTACACTTGTATATTTACACTGATATGCACGTACTCAATCTCAAATCAATTTCAAACAAACTTATTCATCCCAGAATAGTATCAATCATGATAAAAATCTTTTATCACTATTTATCATAATAGTTTAAAATTTTACGAGGTTTTATAGTAGCACTCTATAACAACATGGCTGCTGATGAAGTAACAAATGTAATAATTGAATTTTGTGGATTTTTTTCCAAAAGTTATGCTCTAAAAGCATCAATGTTAAAGAATTTTAAGGCACTAAAAGGAGAAATGAATGAAACCCTCTACAAAATAGAGATATTCTTCTCTCCCTCATTTTTTACGGTTATGGTCCATCTTACATATTGTTGATGTTAATAATCAAACGGCTAATTAAGAGGGGGGTTAGGTTGTCGGGAGTCCTCTAACTCCTCCAAATGTCTAGTTTCTAGGTGAGTTGTTCTTCCCTACACATATAAGAACTCGTAAGAGGGCAGAGTTGAGTTATCCAATTGTTCCTCTAATGATCAAGTCAGTAAATTGTTTGAGTGAAGAAATAATTAATTGTAGAAGTTCATGAGCTTAGAGAGCAGGAAAATTACTTACCTTGGTGCTATGAATAGTCCCCCTATTTATAGTAATAGTAGAGGGGTGGTTTGGTAACTTCGACCGAGTATAGGCTGGCGGCTGAGTTAGCATTAGCTTTACAAGTGTCAGCTACCCAATGGCGGGAGTCACTTTGGCGTTTAATGTGGAGTGACAGGAGGCATGTGGTGCCGACGTGGTTCAATGTATTATAAATATTTTTGAGGATGGAAAAATGATAGTTTTGATCACGCATTTAATGTGAGGGAGACCTGCTATCAACAGGGGGCTTGAGGTATGTTGTCGTATTTCTACTCGTCAGGTAGAGGACAAAAAAGTAACACCTTTCAAGTCAGCTCCGTGAGATGTTAGCTAAATAGGCGGTCATGTAGGTCATCTGGGAAGTCGACCTAGCGAGGAGGTCGACACTTACTGCCTTTTGAGCCATCTGCACGAGATGTCAACCCTTCTAGTCATCCGAGTTGGGGACTTTGGTTATCTCGAAGCGGTAAACTAATTTAATAAGGCAGTTAATGCATGACATTTGTTTGCTATTGAATGGAGATTATTACTCAATATTTGAAGTACTATAACACATATCATCTTGTGGATGAGGCATTACTCGGAGGACCAACTAACTATCATTGTATCCTATGGAGATGTTAGTTAAAATTCAATTAAGTCCATTGACATAACATATAATTGCTTTATCTTAATAATTCATAGATATTACTATTTTATTTAGATATTTGGATTTCTTAAAACACATAATGTGCAATCGAGCTTATCCGGAGGGTTCGATTGCTGACCTTTACATAGAAAATGAATGTATGACTTTTGTCTCTTAGTATATTTAAGGTGTACATACAAAAAATAATTCACAAATTGCTAATAGAGATGGCACCTTTCGTGGAAGTACTAAGATGAATAAAGACTTTTCTATATTGGACTTTAAGCAGTCCCATGCATTCTTATTACGCAACCTTGAAATCTTTGAAGAATATCGGAAGTAAGTAAATTAACTTCAAAAAATATGAATTTTTAATGTAAACATTTATTGATCTCTAGTGTCGTATCAACAGTAAACATTTGGACTCAAAATAGGCGCATGCATTCTTATTGCACAACCTGGAAATCTTTAAAGAATATTGAAAGTAACTAATTTAACTTTAATAAATATGAATTTTTTTAATTTAAACATTTATTGATCTCTAGTGTCATTTCAACAATATACATTTGGAGAAGTTATAGTTAGAAATAATTGGTGCGTCAGCACGGAATAAAATTATAAAAATACATAAAATATAGTTTATTGAATGGTTGTAGATGAAGTAAGTTACATGTATTTTAATTTTAAATAATTTTGAGAAAATATGGGTTTTCTTTAATGATCATTTGTGATTATATTCAACATTAGATAGAAAGACAAATATTTTCTAGTTTGCTAATATCAAAAGAGATATGAATTCACACAGGGCCCACACTATATAGTAAAACAATACAGCGAATATCATGTAAATCGTTGTTTATTTCAACGGGTAGGGATTGAGGAGGAGTGAGTAACCTAAAATAGTGGGGTCATGCTGCCTTCTTTCCAGAATGTTATTCAAGTTCAACAGACCAGAATTCAATACTTGATGATATAATTTATTATGGATAACTAGAAGATTTCATGGAGATATTCTATGTGTACGATACAAAAGACGTGCGTAGTTATGTGATGTTTAAGGTTCAATGGTGTCATGCCAATGGAACAAGGGATGCATATGATTTTAATATTGTAAATCTAGATAAGGAGATATACCCAAATTTGAAGTTTATATTCGTAAAGCAGGCTACTTAGTGCTTTTATATTAAAGATCCTAGGCAGCCAAAGGTTTGAGTCATAGTGTATAAGAAATCGAGGACTCTTGTTCAACTTTTTCATATCCGCAACATGTCAAGTTTAATATATATACTTCACAAAATCTTCTTGACATCTGTAATGTAGGAGATTAAATGTAACTTATTTGCTACTTGTGGAATTTGAAAGTAGTTACTTGTGGTAGTTACTTCTGGTTTTAATTTATCTATTTTTTATTTTATCAATGCAATTATCAGCATTCACCTATTTTGCTTGCATATATTTTATAAAAATTATATAATTTAATAATTTAATTTGTAGACGATCCAAAGGATAAAGTGCATAGGGAAGCTTCGTGAAATCGAGCAGGTTCATCATCAGATATAAGTATTAATTTATCTAAATAAATTTTATTCGTGATATAAATATGCATCCAACATATTTACTATTTTGTTTATTTATGCAGGAACATCCACATAACCTTCTCAAAGTCCACTACCTCTACATAGATCCTCACCTGTTGAAGGTATTAATTTATTTAATTGAATTATGTTCATTGAGGAATTTCTTTATTGAGATTGTATATATTATTATGTTAGATATTGCGGGAGCATATGTATATGTATCTCTTATGAGTCCTCCATATCACTAGGACTCATCGCCTAACCTAGGTATTACTTTTCACATTTAAATTAATCGATATTTTATGTTCTTTATAAATATTTGTTCCACATTTAATATGAAAGTGATGCTTTTGATGGATTCGGTAATGAGGAGATCTAACACGAGATTCTATCGAGATCTTCTAGTCAGAGATTACATGTCTCCACCCATGGATTCTAGCAATAGCTCGCATCCCCTTATTAGAAAAAGCTATTGAATTGTAAAGAAAATGTGAGAGAAACTATAAAAGGAGGAGAGACGATATTAAAAAGAATGAGGTGCAATAAAGCATATGCTCGAAAAGGTGGGGCAGATCAGTTGAAGGAAATGGGTAATAATATCATATAAACTATTGAGATTTCGTATTTATTTGATTATTTAAGTTTATAAAAATTTATTTCTCTCTATCTTTGTAGGAAAGAAGGACTATGAGAAGCACAGTTGGCATGGAAGTGAGCAAAGTATCAAAGTGTCTTCACAAGGTTACCGGGTCATTTTGGAGTGGAGGGAGAACATTCCCATTAGGGATTATACCATCAGATTTAATAATTTGATCAGCTACCTAATCAGAGATCCACACTCCATATACATTGCTCATAATTATGAGGACAACCTAAACTTTTGGGATTATGTAAGGCCTAGATTGAGCAAGATGGTTCAAGGGAGGAGGAATAAACTCAAGAAAAAATACTTTACGGATATAACCGTTGATTGGAAGATGATCTATGAGCTTGATAAAAGGGTTCCTCTATATAATTAGATGACTCTCATTATCGAGTGGGAATGTGAGAAGAAGGTCAGCGATATTTTTAATTCATGATAATACCATCGTACATACTTAAAAAAGTCCTTTATTTTAAAGGGGAAAACACAACGGCATCAGAGAATCCCGGATTATAATTTAAAGCTATATGATCATTTTTTGGGAGCTACTCCTTATGTGCGGATCGAGCATAAGTACTTGAATGATAATCCGGTATGATCAAATTATTAAAACATAACTCATGTGACTAGTTTCATAACACTACTCGAATTAATTTGGAATTTGATATATCACAGTATGCCATAACTAAGCCGCCAACCCTTCTTGCTAGAAAAGCTTATACACCACTCGAGGGCTATGATCAGGATAAAAAGGTAGAAAAAATTAATGATATACATGTAAGTATAAGCTTAATTTCACATTTGCACGTACTTCATGATTTCTCTTTAGAGTTGCTAATTTATATTATAT
>BQKN01000080.1:297937-313051 GCA_022839385.1 Asparagus kiusianus | reverse complement strand
CTGGGGTTGAGGCTCTTTCTCTTTTTGCTTATTGGCCGATTTCTATTGAGATTTTTCAACTGGCACAGGGGGAGTTATGACCACCCCCAGTTCGGCCAATGTTTTGGCTTTTGGGTCAGAAGCTTCGGGGTATTTATAATGATATTCATTCCCACCCCTAGTAACAAGAGCCTCTTGTTCGTCTTTAGAAAGTGACAAGGTAGGGATACCTTCATCATCTTTTTCAGGAATTGCTGTGGTGGGACAGCAGGTCTTGCCCTTACCTCTGTATTTCTTCTTAGATGAGGATCCTACCCATTGCTCATCCTCTAACAAGTCCGGATAGACCCAAAGAATTTCGCCGTTAGGAGTTATGTGTTGTACGAGTCCTTTTTAACGTTGTCCATAAGGATCATCATTGACAGTCTTCATTTGTACTTTATATACGAGCTCTGGCTGAAACCATGCCAGAGGAACAGAGCCAAAGCTAACAGAAACGGTGTTTGCCCACCTTCTTTTCTTTAGGCTGCTTCGGAGTGATGATTCCGACATCGATCAAGGCCTGAATCTTGTCCTTGAGAGCGTAGCACGTCTTTGTAGGATGATGGACTGTTCTGTGAAATGCGCAATATCGCGGATCTGTAATTTTCTTAGCTCCTTCATGATCAGCGATCGGAGGCAGCTTAATTTTGTTATTCTCCAGTAAATACTTGAAAATATCAGGGACCTCATCTTCTTTGAAGGAGTATTCCTTTGGAAATTTTGGCTCAGAAGTTTTCTGTTACCTTGGAGGTCGTTGTTGCCATTGAGGCGTTTGTTGCTTTGGCGCTTGTTGTTGCGGCTGCTGTTGGGGTTGTAATTCAAATGTCTGATTTGCATCTACCGCATTCGCCGGTCCTTTCCCTTTACCACGGGGGTAAAGCTCTATTTTTGGGTATTATTTGCTGGTTGTCCCTTTTTAGCTTTCTTCCTTTTGAGGAAGCGCTCAGCCTGCTCTCCTCGCACCTTTAACTCTTTCCATGTCTTGGATGGTGCAGTGCCCATAGCTTCTAATACATCCAAGGAAAGGTTATTGTGGCATGTTTGGAGGATGAATTCCTCCGTGACCGAATCCCGGCAGTTCATTGCCTTATTCCGGAAGCGCTTAACAAAGTTCTCAACGAGCTCTCTATCTTTCTGCTTCTCTTCAAAGAGTGTTCTGATCGATACTTCGGTGTCATCGTCGAAGAAATTAGCAAGAAACATGCTTTCCATATCATCCCATGTATTGATACTTCCCGGTTTAAGCCGGCGGTACCAATCAAAAGCAGCTGCACGAAGGGTTCCTACGAACGATCGTACCATCAGAGGTTTATTGCCTGAAATGATCCCCAGGTGGGACTTGAAATAAATCAAGTCTTGGGTAGGGGAGTCCCTCCCATCGAACGGCGTAAAGTTAATCAAACTGAACTTTGGTGGGTATGGAATGGAGTCTCATTCTCTTGGGTAGGGACACAGATGCCAGTCTTTTTTACCTCTTGAGCAGACATCAAAGCATTGATTTTACTTTCCAAGTCATTCATCTTAAGGTCTTCGCCTACCTCTCTCTTCTGGTGACTTTGGGTATTGGTGCCACCCCTAGCGTTAAGGATACATTCGGTATTTTTATTCTCAGGTAGAACCTCGATATTAACATTTTCCTCTACTTCTGAGTCGCTATCTATCTGATTGGTAGTCGAGCGACGACTAGATTCACCGCGTTGATTTGTCAACTGCTGGAGTTATTGTGCATGTAAATCTTTAACACATTGCACAGCCATCTCTATTTCGATTTTAAAGTCCTCTTTCTGCTTCGCCAAAGCTTCTTGAAGAAGTTGAGCCATCTGTTTAGTAGTGATCATGATTAACTCTCGAGTCTATCCTGTACTAGACATAGTGGCATCTGAAGCGATCACAGAGTTAGCGTCTGACGTTTCGTCATCTGAGGACTGTCCCCTCTGAATTCTCCTATAATCCCTAGGCCTGATAGCCCCGGTTTGTAGCCAAGTCAATCGCTAAGATATTTGTGGAAAAGGTTCGGGGTTGAAGCGTCGCGTGGACTTTCCCTTGTCTGTCATGTTAATCGTAACTTCTGAGAATTCACGTTCTTGAACAGCCGATTTTCTTTTACGGACACGTCTTGACTCGTATCCTAGTGTTTCTGTAGAAAGCCTCTCAAACACCAAGATCCTTTGTGAGGCGGTTTTGGAGCAGTTACACTCTGATAATACCGCCTTAATGAGTTTGGTACATGGGCAAAGAGAGTCCATTTCCCGGGTATTTCTCTTACGAGATTTATTCATACCCCCAGCCTGATAATACAACTCATCGATATGATTATCGGAGCAACCTATCTTTTCTGATGTCATCGTCTTCTGACAAACATAGCTCTCTTTGAGGGTATGATGCCCTGTCATTATCTTCAAGAGCTGCTCGTTTAAAACCACGCCTTCATGCGCGTGAGGACCCAACAGGCTCTTTGACTTCAACCCACAATCCAAGGCGAGTGGTTACTGGTACTTTCTGCATGAGAGAAATCTTTGACTTACTAGAGAATCGCGTGTGACCCCTAGTCTGACAAACCATACGGGTTTCATCTTTATGCAAAGGACCAAGATGATCTGTAATGTTTACTTTGAATCGGGACAGGTCCACGCTACCGTAGGGTTCTACTGAAGGTAAGGAAGTCATCGGAACAGAAACCAGAGCTGTCGGAGACTCGAAAATGATCGTGGAAGGCGAATTTTCTACAAACAGAGACGAATTGGCTTGGCGGTGACGCGGGTCAGCAGCTGGTGGCTCGGCCTTGGCCGAGCCAGTGTTTGGTGGCTCGGCCTTGGCTGAGCCAGCACTTGGTGGCTCGGCCTTGGCCGAGCTAGTGTTTGGTGACTCGGCCTTGGCCGAGCCAGTAGTTGGTGACTTGGTCCTGGCCGAGCCAGCAGCCGATGACTTGGTTTTTTTGGGCCTTGTTTTGGATTTTGGCCTCCATATTTGACGTGGTTTCGTCAGTTTGTCGTCTGCACCATTTGTTTGTAACTTCCTGGCTTCTTGCACCAGAATTCTTGCGTGCGCAAGTAAAGCGTGGCGCTTCTTGATCCGTTCTTCAAGAGTTGAACGTGTCCTCTAACGGAGACCCATTCATTCGTCGTTGATTTGGACCAGTCACCCGCTTGCTGCCGTGGCGGTTGGCGTCTTCTAGACTTCAGATCCGCTTCATAGCGGATTCCATCAACTAGCTCGGAAACTTTGGCTAATTAGCGTGCAAGGCGTTGATGCGCCCTCTTGGATAAGATCGGCTCTTTTTCAGTAGCAGCTTCAGCTTTACAAGGTGTGCCTTGAGCCGCTGCGGGATGAGGTTCTTGGCTTTGAACCTTTAAATCCAAGTGTCCTCGACCTTTCCTCGTGGAGTTTCTCCTATTCCTGTGAGGGAAGGATGATCGGGAAGATGAGGATAAATATTCTTCATACTTTGCTTGGTCGAACTCGTATTCGACCTCCTCGTTGATCGGGATGATGATCTTTGGTTGTGACACTACAGCTTTGGCAGAAAAGCTGTCGGCTCCCACTGTGGTCGCCAGTTTGTTTGGGTCAAAAGTTACCTTTTCCACTGCTTTCAAACCTGTTACACCGTTTATCGATTACAAGTTCAAACTGAAAGAGAAGTTGATCTTTTTATAAGATCTTCTTACAACAAAAAATAAAGATTACAACTTTATCAAACAAAACGCAGCAGTAGTTTATCTCTCACTGCTTTGTGTGGGATCTTTGCCTGTGTCGGGGACACGTTAGTCCGTGGATCGCCGCAGATCAAACCCGATAGACAATATAATTACGCTCTTGTTTCACGAAGGAAACAATTGCGGAAGCAACAATCACGACCAAGCGAGATTGTGGCTCTTCTCGAGATTAAAACCAAGTTTAATCCGGAGGAAAGAAGGGGAAAGAATCACAAACCTTTCGAAGGGCTTTCTTTATGAAAGTGTTCGCCAAGATCTGATGATTCTCCTCTGAAATTTGTGGTTAACTGGACAATTTGACAGCACCTCGCCTTCTCAATCTCAGATCCTCTTGAAAGAAGACCCTAGGATTCTATTTATAAGCCTTTGGAGAGGTCCTTTTGAATAAGAATTGGTGTTTAAACGTTATCTGCAGTTAATAACCACTTAAACGCGTCTAGGGATAACCTTAAAATAATTGGGTAGGTTCTGGGACGAAAGATTCCTTAAAAATCATCGAAATCCGTGTTTGGAGAGGTTTTGTACTCAATAAGAGTCCTGGTGGCTCGGGACTGTGCGAGTCACCATTTGGTGGCTCAGGACTGTGCGAGTCACCATTTGGTGGCTCGCATGGGTGCGAGCCACTATTTGGTCGCTCGCATGGGTGCGAGCCACCAATTGGTGACTTGCGCCTACACAGGCCTCCGAGTGGTGTTTCGTTCACTTTTTTTGATATTTTGGCGATTCGTGATTCTTCCAGTTCTCTTGTTTTGCGTACGCTTCATCGCTTTGTTGACTTGTGCATTCTATTGATCCATTTCATACACTTACTGATGTTGGATAAATTCCCTCGACTTGGATAATAACGTTTATCGTCTTCTCCTTGTCTTGAACTGTGTTTGAGGACCTATGGGCAATTTTTAACGCCTACAATCACATGTTCTGGTTATGCTAAATCATTTATGAAGGTTTAATAATGCCTATAATTATCGTACGGAAGTTTTGGATCGAACCCACGTAGAACAAAAACCAAACTAGGGTTTCTGCTTTTACGTGGTCAAACGTGGCGGTCGACCGCGTGCCGCGCACAGAAGTAGTAAGCTTCTGCTCTAGTCGCGGTCGACCGTGGCGGTCGACTGTTGGGATTTTTTTTGTTGTTTTGTCCTGTTGTGTTTAGGTTTGTGTGGCTGGCATAATATCTGGGTTTTTTGGGTTTGCTATACACTGAGAATTGTGTACATGAGTTAAGTACAGACATGAGCCTTAGTTTTATCCACCGAGGCATGAGGGTAAACAGTTTAGATGTTGTTTCAGACATTATTTGTATAAGAGTCCTCATGTTGGACTATAATCATCAGAGTCCTCGTGTTGGACTATAAACTATTAAAGTCCTTGAGAAGGACTATGAGTTATGAGAGTCCTCGTGTTGGACTATAAACTATTAAAGTCCTCGTGTTGGACTATAAGCTACTAAAGTCCTTGTGCTGGATTATAAACTATGAAAGTCCTCGTGTTGGACTTTAAGTAACACAGGTTGACATATTTTTGACATATGACGGATTATTGATGGTATGGTTGGAGATGGAGTTATTACTCTACGTAGTTGTTGGATTGGGCATTTAGCTATTTATAATATGAGTTGGAGATGGAGTTATTACTCCACGTAGTTGTTGGATTGGGCATTTAGCTATTTACAATATGAGCTTATGGGATTGTTTAGTTACCCACACACATGTTGTAAATTCCTAAATATTAAACTCCTATTTTATTTTAGAGTTTATGATTGATTATCTATATGTATTAACAGCTATTTTCATATTCCTCTAGCCCTTCCCCTAAGGTTGGTTGAGATTTTACTCTCTATAGCACTTTGATGCTTGTTGTTTCCCCTACTTTCAGGTAACGAGCCAGGTGCATGGAGAGCCGTAACTTGATGGATTTGCTTTAGTCATTATTTATAGACAGTGTTAGTAGTTATATCAGAACTCCATAGTAGATGTATTTTGTTAAATATTTTGAGATATTATTTCTAGTTTTGAAAAAGGCGAATGTGCCTTAGTCATACTTCATTTGATTTCATATTGTGAGATAGTTGTATCAGTTCAGATGTTTTCTTCTCAGAGATATATTCATTTATGTCAGTGATGATGACTTTTCTTCAGAGTATCTGTTGTTTCATATTTCTTTTGTATTTTCTCTTTTGCCTGTTTTATACCTACACCGATTATTGATTCCACTAGATAGATATTTATTGTGATGGTAAAACATGTTATTGCACGATGAGGTGCATGGAAGGTTTGACATTCTTGGTTTCACCTTGGACTGCAGCCTTGTTGAAACCAGGGGCGTCACAATAATCTTAACCCGAATGCTGCTGAAGCCTCCTCTCCGACCTCCAAAAAAGCCGGATCTAACGTTTGTGATAACTCCTCAAAGATCAAGGAGTTACCCATCGAGGGCATACCAGTGCTAACGAAGAGGGCTCGCCAGAGGCGCCGCCAACGTCTTGCCCGCCAATTCGCCATAGCTTTGGAACATAAGGACGAAATTCACTACCAAGCAGATTTAAAGTTTAGAAAATGCCAAGTGGCTAAGTCATCGCTACAACAAGCACCGGAATCCTCCTCCCAACCACTGACTAATAAATGGGTTCATGTCAAATGAACCCGTTCTACTCTCGAGGAGCACATCCAGAAGTGTCACGCACTTCTTGCACATGCACGAATCCTTGTGCGAAAGGTACAACAATTGCAAAATAGAGAGGTAGTCAAAGAACCACCAAGATCTAAGAAGGTTTAGGTGCCAAAGCCCAAGACAACGTCTAAAACTGCACTAAAGATAGTTAATGTGCAACTACCTGACAAGAGACCCCAGTTGTGTCTCTCACTCAGTTTCACTTCCAAGGCTGTTCCACAGCCTTCATTAATTTCAGATCCCACTCCTCCTACTCCCCCACCTCCGGTGAAGCCCTATGACAGCGTGGATCTCTCCAAATTCAGAATTTCTCATCTAGGTCTTCTACACGAAGATCGAGGCAAAACTCCTGTCAAAGAATACTTGGGTTTGTTGAATGATTCCCAAAAAACCATCCAGACTGGGGATCATAAGCACCCTCCCAACAAGTCGATTCCCATAACCACCTGCTTAGGGGTACGTATGAAAAACCAGGAGCCCGCTAAGATTTCACCCTCACAAAGGTGTGATTCCAAACATGTGACTCCTGCGAATGCCAATAAGTCATTACCTAATCAGAAGAAGATTGTTCGAAAGATGATAGCGTTATACCTGAAAGTATAAATGAACAGCCGATAGGTTGCTCCAGCCATAATGCCGACGAGTTGTACTATTAGGCTAGGGGTGAGTCTCGAAAGAGAAATACCCTAGAAATAAACTCTCACTATCCTTGTAAGAGATTAATCAGGACAGTATTATCAGGATGTAGCTACCCTAAGACCACTCCACGGAAGGTCTCGGTATTCGAAAGGATCTCCACAGAAGCATCCAAACCTAAACCAAGGTACTTCCATAAAAGAAGATTAGCCAATCAGGGTGGCGAACTTCCAAAAGTCACCATCAATGTCATGGCCCGCTTCCGAAAATACCTGGGAATCGGAACGTGAACAACTCCGCGATGTATTAGATTGAGAAGAAATATACACTATCATTTTCTTTTCTTTTCTTCTCAACCAATACGCTAAGTGTCAAATACATAATTCTCAATCACAGGTCTCCGATCATAATAGCAAGAATATAAAGATAACCCAGAATGAGAAATAAACATATCATCGAGCAGATCATTCTCCAAATAGGAATAAAATACATAGTCCATACTAAAAGGAAATACTAATAAAATAACTAAATCCATCATCAAACTAAAGAAATACTATAAAAGAGCTCTAATGTTTCACAACTACTACAGAAGAAAACCATTACGCTTCAGTTTGTTCTTCCACTCCATCGAAAGGACACTCCGGCTGGGCATACACCTGATCTACTGCATCATCAAACTGGACCTGTTCGTCCCCTATGTCTGACGCACACCAGAGAAAATAGGTGTACGTCAGCGTGCATGGCACACGGCAAGATCTCACATGAACAAATAAACTGTCTGACGACCCATGCTATGACAATAATAATACTAATAAGAAAGATAATGATACATGCAACTGGAAATCTAATGATAACATACAGCTATGTTAATACAGTAACTGGGTTAAATATTAACCATCCTAAAAACTCATTGGTCCACATCTCAAATAAAGTCAACATTCATATCACCGGATAACTGACTGTTCGCAAATCCCCTACATGCTTCCAAACCCGTTAAACGATTCGATGAGAGGAGTACACGCAATTTTATTTTGGTCTAGTTTGAACTCAAGTAAAACTCGAGTGGCGAAACGATTTCACTAACCAAATGCGTAACAGTTCACTTGGCCCAACAAATTAACCCTAGTGCGAAACGGTTTACTGGTGCGAGTCTGGAAGATACATCAACAGCCTTATTTGATCACATGAACCATGACTTCCCCATCCCAACTCTTCTCATTTTCTAAGTCAACAATAGATCCCTATTAAAATTCTGGTTCACCACCTAAACTCAGTCATCACACTCACATATGTCACTAAGTTTGTTCATGACGCACGAGGCCACTAAGTCATGAACTACTAAGGGTTCTCAAACACAACAAGAGGCAATAAGAAAACTAATTCTATACAATATTAACATGGCATGTCGAACATGATTAATCAAGTTTATAAGGCATGAGTAATAACTGTGAACGAAAAACGGAATGCATGAACAGAGTCTACACAGTATAAATACACACGTAAATAGACTTCATTAATACCTTACTACTAAGGTGTCCAAACTTCTCATGCAAGTTATCCGTAATTAAGTATCCTCTAATATAATAATGTTGTAAAAAGAAAACGGGAAACTGACGTTGTTTTACACATAAAATGCCACGCTCTACGACTATCGGTTATACGTTCTTAATTAATAAAAAGAATCTTTTTCCAATAATTAATTTCTAAAACTATTTCTCATCATAATTATTATAAAATAATTTATTTATGTAATACATAATATATATATATATATATATGTGTGTGTGTGTGTGTGTGTGTTTGTGTGTGTGTGTGTGTGTGTGTGTGAATTCTTTTCTACATGAAAAGTAACATTTCCCTATTTTATAAATTACCTTTAATTTACTTCTTTTTCGATAATATTTCATAAATTCTAATTATAATACCTAACTTGTCATTTCATGTCTGTAATTTCTTAAAAATACAATTAACAACATTATTAATCTAATTTCCACCCATGTGCTCATCATTTCATGCTTGTCAACTTTCAGATATAGGCTAGTATTACACATCATCATTCCACGCAGATATTCAAATATGCATATTAACCACCATAAGGATATTAATCAAAATAATATATCTAACTAAGTAATTAACAATAAAAATGATAAAAAAAGATACTAATTAAGCGGAGAGATCTTGCCTCGGCGCGTCGAATAAGTCAACGTCGACGGCACAGGTCAGATCAGACGTGATGGAGCATGGCGTCGGAAGAACTCCGGCGAGGGGCAGCAGGTTGGGGCTGACGGTGGTGGTCAGGCAGCGGCAAGCTCGGGTCGGCGTCGGGTTTGGACAACGTCAAGGAGGTGTTGGAGGTTGAACAACGGTGATCATCGGCATTTGTTGGGTGGAGCTTAGAGACAAGGGGTTCGTCAGACTCACACGGAGGAGGGCAAGGTGGCGGTGCAACGAGGAGGTTAGCCGAGGGCTATTGTTTGCGTGCTCGGTGGCAAGAAGAGGCCTGGGACAATGGCGATGCAGGGGAGGAGGCTGGCTCAGGCGACCGGAGGGGAGATGGAGGTGGGTCTGCAGGGTGGAGGAGGAGGCGGAGAAGAAGAGGGAGGAGTGGATCTCAGGGGGCTATCAGGTTGGCCACGAAGGGGGAGAGGCTAGCGTCGGGGTGGAGGCGGCGGTCTGGGTCGGAGGTGAGTGGCGACGGGGTAGAGATGCGCGGCGTGGGTCAGAGGCAGCGATAAGGGTTTCGGTGGTGGCGACAAAGATCAGGGTGAGGCTGGCGTCGGGGTGGAGGCGACGGTCTGGGCTGAGCAGCACGAGGAGGTACTATTGAGCTCAGCGTGGGGTGTTGGAGGTGGGATGTCGGAGTTTGGTGGCTAGGGTGGACGCGCGGTTGAGAGAGGGGGAGATGACGATGTGGTGGCGGCTGAAGTGAATACGAGAGAGAGAGAGAGGAAGAGAGACATATATATATATATATATATATGTATATATTAGGGTTAAGGTTAGGTATTTAATCGAAAATAATTAAAATAAATAATTACAAGTACTTAAAAATTAAACTAATCACAGAATAATTATCTACAAATAAAAACATACATGTTGTGCTAATACAACAGTTGATACGAAATAGTCGAAATATACACATATTGTACAATTAAATAAGAATAATTAATAAATAAAATATATTTACTTACATTTAAAATCAAATAATTATGGGATGTGTATAAAACGTAACAGTTATACCAATACGACAGCTGATACGTAATAATTAAAATAATACAATAATTTATACAAATAATACGTAATTAATAATTCAACATAATACACGAAATAATACATAATAGTAACAATAATATAATTTATTATTTAAAATAATACGTAATAGTACTAATAATATAACAAATTAATTTTAAAAAAAAATTCGCACAAAATAAATTTATAAATATTAAAATCATTTAAATAAATATAAATTTTGGACTTTTAAATCATAGAAAATTATAGAAGGATGAGAAAAATGCAAATACTCTTCTAAAAATAATAATTAAATATTTTAAAATACCATAAAATTATTTTAAGTAGTATCAAATTTTACGGTCATTACAATTAATATGGTCGATAAGGAAAAGTCTACACGACATTTTAGTCCCGAACCTTTCCCGAAGGTAACCCAGCGTATAACTCGGCTACGGTCCGGAACTATCAGACCAAGAGATTATCAGAGAATTCAAAGAGGGATTCCTCAGATGATGAAGCATCAGATGCAAACTCCGTAATTGGCTCTGATAACACCATGTCTAGTACGGGGCGATCTCGAGAAGCATTCATGATCACTGCGAAGCAGATGGCTCAACTCCTTTATGAAGCACTGGCTAAACAGAAGGAAGATTTCAAAATCAAAATGGAGATGGCCATACAACAGGTCAAGGATTTACTTGCCCAATAGCTCGAAGAGTTGTCAAATCAGCACGGTAAATCTAGTCGTCGTCATACTACCAATCAGGTAGATAGCAACTCGGAAGTCGAGGGGAATATCCATGCCGATACCTCTCCCGATGATAAAAATGTTGAGGATGGCCCTAATGCTGCGGGTGGCCCCACCAACAATCCAACACTGGGGGTGGCCCCAGCATTCCTCTTCAAAGTCACCCGAAGAAAGATGCAGGCGAAGATCTAAAGATGAAAGACCTTGAAATCAAGATCAATGCTTTGATGTCTGCTCAAGAGGTAAAGAAAATAGGAATTCCATGTCCTTATCCGAGGGAGTGGGAATCGATTCCGTATCCGACAAAGTTCAACCTGATTAACTTCACTTCGTTCGACTAAAAGGGTTCGCCCACTCAACACTTGATTTACTTCAAGTCCCACGTAGGGGTAATTTCAGGCAATGAAGCTCTGATGGTACGATCATTCATAGGCACCCTTCGTGGGGACGCCTTCAATTGGTATCGACATCTTAAGCCAGGGAGCATCAACTGTTGGGACGATATAGAAAGCTCATTCCTCAGCAATTTCTTTGATAATAACACTGAAGTGTTAATTAGAGCTCTTCTAGATGAGAAGCAAGAAGACGGAGAATCAGTTGACACCTTCGTCAAACGCTTTTGAAACAAGGCGATAAACTGTCGAGATTCGGTCACAGAAGAGTTCATACTCCAGACCTACCATCACAATCTCTCTCTCGATGTCCTCAAAGTCATGGGAGTTATCCCCTCAACCACCTGGAAATATTTAAAACTATGTGGATAACAGGTCTAGCGCTTCCTCAAAAGAAAGAAGGCCGAGAGAAGCCAGCCGATAACACATGTAGTTGCTGTTAATGTTAATCAAATGTCATAATAATAACCTCAAAAATAGCGAAGGACTCTAGATCTGAGACTCCAAAAAGAGTACTCCTTCCAGGATGAGAAAGTTCCAGCCATCTTGAAATACCTCCTCGCTAACGACAAGATCGAACTACCGCCTATTAAAGATCAGGAAGGAGCTAAGAGGATTATGGATCCAAACTACTATGCGTACCACAGGAAGGTTCTTCATCCCACTAAGGTATGCTTTGGCCTCAAAAATAAAATACAAGCCTTAATTGACTCTGGCGTCATAACGGCAAAACAAGCCAAATGAGAGCGGTGTAGACTCTGAAGAGTATACGAGTATAAATTGTTTCTCTATCTACTCTAACAAGGTATACGAGTATAAATTATTTCCCAAACCTTCAACTGGTAGACGATGCTAAACTGTTTTACAAACCTCCAATTGGTATACGAGGCTAAACTATTCCCTACCTTTGATGGGAAGTTCCTAGAGAATACTACACATGGTATCCTTAAGGATAACCCAAAACCAATAAATTCTTAATCATGAAAAAGAATGATTAAGAACCTCTCACTCTGGTTATTTAATCATTTTCAAGATGATTAAAATCCTCCCTCTGTGACTTCTCAAGCACTCTTTCGTCGAGATGATATTCAATGACTTCATCCGGTCAATTTTCCCTCACGAAACCCCCATGGTTTAATTATGGAGTGCTTAATCCCTTACTGATCAAATCAATTAACGGTGGGTCCACTAAAAATTATTTCGGGTTTGATCCACTCAAACTCCCGCTATGTCTGTACACTCAGCACTTCCATTGTTAGAGTCTGGACACAGTATTGAAAGTTTAAAACCCCTTATGTTAAATTCCTTGCAACTTGACACCAGAAACTCTCACTGTATTGACACAGTGATTTGTGAAAATCGATACTCCCACTGTTATTTGTACCACCTCACCCCTATTTGGTCAAACCTTTAAACAGTTAGGGCTAAAACCAAAATCCCCTCTCGATTTCTTCCATAAACAAGAGGTCCACAAATTAAATAATCAAAACTTTAAACAGTTAGGATCATCTCAAACTCTCTTCAGTCAAACCTTTAAACAGTTAGGGCCAAAGACAAAATCCCCTCTCGATTCCTTTCATGAACGAGAGGTCCACAAATTGAATGATCAAACCTTTAAACAGTTAGGATCATCTCAAACTCCCTTCGGTCATACCTTTAAATAGTTAGGGCCAAAGCTAAAATCCCCTCTTGATTCCTTCCATGAACGAGAGGTCCATGAATTGAATGATCAAACCTTTAAAGAATTAGGGTCGTCTCAAAATCCATCTTGGTCAAACCTTTAAATAGTTAAGAATAAAACCAGAATCCCTTTTCGATAAACGAGAGGCTTCCACTAACATCGAGCGATCAAACCTTTAAACAGTTAGGATCGTCTTAATCTCCCCTTTGGCCAAACCTTTAAACAATTAGGGGTAAAGTTAGAATTTCACTTTGATAAACAAGAAATTCATTTTCAGATTGGATAACTAAATATTTAAACATTTAGGGTTATCTAAATCTTTTCGATTCTCGGAATGGAGATCCCACTCTTAGTTTCATCCTTTAGATTCTCGAAGTGGAGATCCTACTTTGAGTTTCTTTCGTACCTGAAGATAGAATATAAAATTCTTCTCTCTAGTATAGGGTTCGTCTTTGCCCTAAGAGAAGACATAACACATCACTTCAGCACCAAAATCTATACATTTCACACATATGGAACTTTATGTCTACTTCTGAATAGAGATAAGTCTACGCCTAACACGCGTTACCGGTTAGTCTTTTACCGCAAAAATAACAATAGTCCACGTATTCGACATCATGGTAGGTTGTTATTAATAACACCAGAATACATACTTCATATGCATGGGGAACATTATCATGACCCTAATCAGAGATAAACCTACATCTAACACGCGTTGTCGGGTGGTCCGTTCCCGTGAAAACGACCAAGTCTATATATTCAATATCATAGCACCAAGTCTAAGAGAGTTCATTCTCTTAGCACAACATAACATGTGAGCGAGTTTAAATAATTCACATGCTAGCCCAATTCAAATGGTAATCGCTAAAGGTAAGTCAAATCCGTTGATGGCTGAGGGTTTGTCAAAAATCCAATGAGCATCCCGTAAGGGATGATTAAGCCTATGTATTCAATATCATAGCATCAAGTCTAAGAGAGTTTATTCTCTTAGCACAACGTTACATGTGAAACAGACTTAAACAATCTACATACTAGCCCGATTCAAACAGTAGTCGGTAAAGGTACTTCAAACCCGTTGATGGCTGAGGGTTAACCAAAAATCCTATGAGTATTATTGTGACGCCCCTGGGTTCACACAAGGCTACAGTCCGAGGTGAAACCAGGAATGTCAAACCTGCCATGCACCACACCGTGCAATAACATGTTTCACCATCATAATTACTATCTCTCTAGTAGAATCAACAACAGGTGTAGGTACAAAGCAAGTAAAAGATTCTACAATAAATACATGATGAAATGATGGAACTCAAATTAATACATCTCATCAACCAAATAAGCTAGAATACATAGTCAATGTCTGAAATGAATAATAAATCTCTCAAGTCTAAAAATATCTCAAGTGGAGTACAAAATAAAATGCATCTAATAAGTGGATAAACGGGCGCTAAAAAGAATCGCCCTCAACCTGCGACTCTCCGGGCTCCTGGCTCGTTACCTAAAAGGGAGAGGGACAACGAGCGTCAAAGCGCTAGCAAGCAACATCACAACCAACCCCAAGGGATAGGGCTCATTGTATATGAAAATACAGTTAATACATAATAATATAAGATCATTTATCCTAACAATAATGGGTTTCGGTACTTAGGAAATTACAACACGAGCGTAGGTACGTCGAGCGAAATAATCTAAACAAGGAAACCCTCATGTATATACCTTGTATCTCAAATTGTAAATCCCTAAATACCAAACCTGAAGTCTAATACAGGAAACAATAAAGAAAAGAAAACAAACACATCTCTACCGATAAATGTAAACATGTCAAAGTTACAATAAGAGACATATCCAGCCTAGGTAGCTATCATGTCCTAGCCTCATATAATATGTCGTGTCCCAAACTCAGTTAAGAAACATACTCAAGGTTTAGCAATTAGCCAACATAAGACTGTAATGGATTATAGTCCAACACGAGAATTTTGATGGATTATAGTCCAACACGAGGACTTTAATGGATTATAGTCC
>BQKN01000080.1:271905-297537 GCA_022839385.1 Asparagus kiusianus | reverse complement strand
ATATATATATATATATATATATATATATATATATATACAGCAGGTGAGTTAAACAGAAATAGAAACAGAAATAAAAATAAATCACTCGTCAGTCGACTTATAGTCGACTGGGGCCATCAGTCGACTCACAGTCGACTGGGGGCATCGGTCGACTCACAATCGACTGAACAAAGGGGTTTTCCCTGTTCGTGCATGTTGTGTTATTTTTGTGAAAATTCATCTAAAATCAAATTCATCAAACCCAAACAATATATTATCAGTTCTAAACATATGAGACAGTGTAAAATTTATATAAAACATGGAAAACGAAATCTTGCATGTTAGATCTAACATTAAATCCCTAAACATGTATGAGAGCATGTAATCAAAATAAAAACTCATATTTATATTCTTTAAATAAATTCCCAGATCTGGGTTTCATCAAAAATATTCGTTGGTGAGGATTTTGAAATCTTAAACACATCATTTTAACATCTACACTAATAAGAGCATCGATTTATACTTGAAAATACTTCTTAGGCTCAATAAACCTCATGAAAACATTAAGAAAAACTCTTAAAAACATGGAAAAAGGATTAGACGAGATGCTACTCGCCTTAAGTGTGATGAAGAATGATTCCCTTCGCTGCTAACCATAAGAAGCTGCTGAAATCCCCCGAAAATCTCCCAAAAATGCCCAAAAACGAACTAGGGTTTAGAGGGGGAAAGGAGGCTAGGATTTCTCTAGGGAGAACTGATGAAAAGAGGTGTTTTCGGGTGGAGGAGATTATATATGAACTATTAAAACCCGACCCGCAACCCAAACAAACTCGAACTGCAAAAACCAAAAAACCCTCGATGAGTCGACTCATGGTCAGTTATGAGTCGACTCATGACTCATGGGTCGACTCATAAACTGATGAGTCGACTCAACAGAAACTTTTGACAACGGGACTCGATATCGTGAGTCGACTCATGACAGTCATGGGTCTACTCAACCTGATGAGTCGACTCATGATAAGTTATGAGTCAACTCACGAGCTGAAAACTGGATTCTTCGAATCTTCTGCTCGCCGTCTCATTCCACGCTTCCACTGCACTGATTGACACCTCCACAAATTATCAAAATGTACGGGGTTTTACATTCTTCCCCCTTAAAATAATTTCATCTCGAAATTCAGAAATCATATCTAGCACATAATGATACTTGAAAAACACGACGAGGGTCTAATCCAACCCGCACACATACACACTCGTAATATTAACTCTAGATAAGCATATAGTGATATTCATACTTAACAATCTAAAATGATAATATTCTTACTCAACCCTTAATCTAACGGAACTAGTATGCCGGGTGAAAAATCCAAACAAGGAACCCCCCATATATATACCGTGTGTTCCGAAAGATTAAGAATCTAGTGAAAATACCTTCATTCTAGTGTTAAATATAAATATCAAGATATATATAAAAACACAAGTAAGAACTCTCATCATAAATAATTTAATTAATTTACCTGCTCAAACAAGTATGGGTAGTCGCGTCGCATGTCCTCCTCGTGGTCCCAAGAAGCTTCCTCAACTCCACTTCGGTTCCATTGAACTTTCACCAATAGAATCACCTTGTTCCTAAGTCTCTTGTCTTCTCTATCAAGTATAGACACTGGGATCTCAATAGTAGTTAAATCATCTCGAAGCTCAATCTCCGGTGCATCCAACACTCGCTGCTGCTCCTCATCATGCAAGTGCTTCTTGAGCATAGAAACATGGAATACGTTGTGTATACTAGACATAGAAGCTGGAAGATCTAGTCTGTATGACACAGCTCCAATGCGCTCCAAAATCCGGAAAGGTCCAATATATCTCGGTGCAAGCTTCCCTCGCCTCCCGAATCGCTGAACGCCTTTCATAGGCTATACCTTCAGCATAATCAAATCCCCAATCTGAAACTCTAAGGGTCTGTGCCTCTTATCTGCATAACTCTTCTGTCGACTCTGAGCGGCTAGAATCCGCTCCCTGATCAATGCTACCTTCTCAGTAGTCTTCCTCATAAGCTCCATTCCAAGCATCAAGCTATCCTCCGGCTCTGCCCAACATATCGATGATGTACAAGGTCTCCCGTATAATGCCTCATATGGAACCATACCGATCGTCGCTTGATAACTATTATTATAAGAGAACTCAATCAGTGGAATATGCTCCTCCCAGCTGCCCTGAAAGTCAATGACACAAACCCGCAACATGTCCTCTAACACCTGGTTCACCCTCTCTGTTTGACCATCCATCTGTGGGTAAAATACACTTCTATAAGATAGTCTGCTGCCAAACGAGTCCTGGAAGCTCCTCCAAAAATATGAAGTGAATACTGATCCTCGATCCGACACGATCGTGTCTGGAACCCCGTGAAGTCGAACTATCTCTAGAACGAAGATCCTCACATACACCTCGGCTGTATAAGTAGTCCTCACTGGAATAAAATATGCTGACTTCGTCAATCGGTCCACTATCACCCAAACCAAATCATTCCCCTTCTTTGACTTTGGCAACCCTAC
This sequence comes from Asparagus kiusianus, assembly GCA_022839385.1. NCBI lineage: Eukaryota > Viridiplantae > Streptophyta > Magnoliopsida > Asparagales > Asparagaceae > Asparagus > Asparagus kiusianus. Next base: position 295,006 of record BQKN01000080.1, on the reverse strand, counting down.
AATAAAGTCCATAGAAATGTCCGCCAACTTCCACTCTGGAATAGGCAACGGCTGAAGTATCCCTGCCGATCTCTGATGCTCTGCCTTCACCTGCTGACAAGTAAAATACTTAGCCACATACTCTAAAATCTCTCTTCGCATGCCACTCTACCAGAAGTGTCTCTTCAGGTCCTTGTACATCTTGGTAGTCCCTGGATGTACTGTGTACCGAGTATGGTGCGCCTCATCAAATAACTCCCTCTTCAGCTCTGCACTGGCTGGCATAACCAATCTACCCTTCATCCGTAGACCTCCATCTGTTCCAATGGTCCAATCGGCCTTAGGCTCTTTGGAAATTTTCTCCTTACGGATTTGGATCTAAGAGTCTTCCAACTGAGCTCTGACAACTCTGTCACTCCAAGATGGCTGCACTGACACAGCTCCCAAAAATGCACTGGTACTACCATCCTCAGGTCTAAAATCAAACTGGCTAAGGGTAAGAAGATCTCTATACAATGAACACCTCAAAGCCGCAACCCGATGTCGACGCTTCCTACTCAAAGCATCTGCTACGACGTTCACCTTCTCGGGATGATACTAAATCGTGAACTCATAGTCCTTGATAAACTCAATCCATCTCTGCTATCTCTGGTTGAGTTCCTTCTGAGAGAAAAGATATTTCAGACTCTGATGGTCTGTGAACAACTCAAACTGTGCTCCATACAAATAGTGCCTCCATGACTTCAATGCAAATACCACTGATGCTAACTCTAAGTCATGAGTAGGATAGTTCTGCTCATGCACTCTCAACTGTCATGAGATGTAAGCTACTACTCTCTGAGTCTGCATAAGAACGCCTCCTAATCCTGCCAAAGATGCATCTGTGTAGACGACGAATGTCTTGTCGCTACTTGGAATAGTCAAAACCGGTGCTGTAGTTAACTTAGCCTTCAATATATTAAAGGCCTCCTAGCACTCTGTGTTCCAAATAAACTGTACACCCTTCTTCGTAAGGCATGTAAGTGGCGTGGAAATCTTTGAGAAGTCTTGGATGAACTTCCTGTAATAACCTGCTAAACCCAAAAAGCTACGAATCTCCGTCACCGTCTCCGACAGTTCCCAATCAAGTACTATTGTAACCTTAGCTGGGTCTACTAATATGCCCTCTCTGCTGATGATGTGGCCAAGAAATATGACCTCTGAAAGCCAAAACTCGCACTTGCTGAACTTGGCGTATAACTGGTGCTCTCGTAGGGTCTGCAAAGCTAATCGGAGATGCTGCTCATGATCTGCCTCTGATCTTGAATAAATGAGGATGTCGTTGATGAAAACAATCATGAACTGATCTAAGAAGGGACGAAAAACCCAGTTCATCAAGTCCATGAATACCGTGGGTGCATTGGTCAGTCCGAAAGGCATGACCAAGAACTCAAAAGATTCATATCGCGTGAGAAAAGCGGTCTTGGGGATATCCATCTCCCGAACCCCAAATGATGATAACCAGAACGAAGATCAATCTTCAAGAAGAACTATGCTCCCTGCAACTGGTCGAACAAGTCATCAATCCTAGGTAGTGGATACCTATTCCCGATAGTGACCTTGTTTAACTCTTGATAATCTATACACAATCTCATACTGTCATCCTTCTTCTTCACGAAGAGAACCGGCGCGCCCCACGGAGAATGACTCCGACGAATAAAACCCTGAGCTAACAACTCGTCCAACTGGGTCTGAAGCTCCCTCATCTCAGCTGGTGCCATGCGATAGGGTGCGCGGGATATCGGAGCTGTGCCTGGCTGCAACTTAATATAAAACTCAACCTCTCTCATAGGAGGTAACCCAGGTATGTCCTAAAAGACATCCTGATAATCCGAGACAACTCAAGTCTCCAACAAATCAGAACTCTGATCCCATCGCATCACCTCATCGATGAACGCCAGAAACAACTCCGCAAAGCGATTACCCTGAGAAGTGGCCACAATCATCTCGGACCCATCGGACACTCGCAATCTGACTATCTTCGCAAAACAGTCGATACTAATATGGTAGGATGACAACCAATCCATACCAAGGATGACATTAAACTCGGACATATGCAAAACTATCAGATCGACTATGAACTCGGACTCGTCTAAACTGATAATACACCTCCTACAAACACTCTCCAGAAGCGATACCTCTCCTAAAGGGGTGGAAATTAATAAAGGGGTGTCTAACGAATGGGCTACGAGCTGGAGTCTAACCATGAAAGCATGCGAAATGAAAGAATGTGAAGCTCCTGAATCAAAAAGAATACGGGCGGGAAAAGAATTCACGAGGAACGTACCCTCCACAACTGCGCCATGTAGACGGTAAAAATTACCGCGGCGGAATAACAAACAAATTCGCCCGCAAGTCAAGGCCATCCACCTAGATGAAGAATGGAGTGTAGCCGTGAGACGGGTTCGAGGGTACACCTAGGCCCTCACACACCAAGTCACATGGGAGCGAATCCGCCCTCATGAGCCAGATCCGCCCACAGATGTTCAAATCCGCCCTCATGAGCCAAGTCCGCTAACGGGGGTTCGAATTCACCTTCATCCGCTCGCAGGGGCTCAAATCCACCCTCGTATACCAAACCCACCCACAGAGGGCCACGTCTACCTACGTAAGCCGAAAACCGGATTTCCAGGGACAAGCCTTCCCTATTTCCCGCGATGCGTGGGGAGGGAGCGCAGCGCTCCAGATTCGTCAGACGGCCGCCCGTAATTCAAGCGAGCAAGACAGGCGCCGGACCGGCCTGCACCCTCATAAATGCAGGTCATCTCACCCATCAGAATGGAAAACCGAAGCCGTCGGCACGCCGCAAGCTATCTGGAGCTCACTCAGACATGCGGCGTCCATTCTCCAACCTCTGCCAAGACACAGGGAGAGGAGAGAAGGCACAGGACCCCAGGACCGTCAAATGGCCTCTCGGTGGCTCACAGCGCAGGTGAACAGACAGCTGCCAGATCAGCCTGCACCCTCATAAATGCTGCTTACCTCACTCGTCCAAACCGAGAGCAAGAGCCGTCGGCGCTCGCTGAGCTGGTCAGACCCACTCAAGCATCTGGCAACCGCCGTCATGGGTACGAGGAGGGGCTTTCCCACTCCTACGCGACGTGACGCAACATGCAGCTCCTCGAATGACCGCTGGCAGCACAGAGGAACAGCAGAATGTCTCTGAACAATGTATGGTCACATCCCATAATTTCAGGAATAGCCAAACTTTCCCTCTCCTATTAAAAGGCTTCTTTCAGCAACTTGGAAAAGGATCGATCGATTGATCAATCAAGAGAGGAAGAAGCTTTCTGCATACCCTTGCATTACAGCGCCATCTCCTAGCTCCGAGCCCCGATCGCCAGCAATCCAAAAGAGACGAACTCCTTCACCTCGAGCTTCTACTGAGTACTGAAGCTCTCCAACAACCTCGGTCAAATCGTCCAAGGGAAGCAGACTCGGCGCGAGCACCGAGCGAAGCATCCTGTAGCTACCTTAAAGTCCCCACGATTAAACAAAGAGGGCCTTCCCTCTGCTTTTGTTGTAATTCAGATTGATTTAGTTTGTAATAAGCTTTCTTATAAATACAAACAAAATCCCCCATTCTCGGGAAAATTAGAAATTTACACCTACAGAAGATGGCGACCACAGTGGGAGAAGCTGTTTCCTCAAGCGAAATGATGGTAGCTCAGTTCGACGAGGTTGCTATTGGGACGACAGTGGAGTCCCTAGAGATCGTGTTCGACCAGGCCAAGTACGAAGAGTACTTGTCTTCCTCCTCTTCCGGTGGCGAAGCGTCCAGCAAGCGCCACAGAGTCATGCACAGGAGCCGACCTCAGACGGTCAAAGCTCCCACGCCAGAAGGCGCTACCCGAGTCTCGACGGGGAAACCCGCCCCAAAGTCTCTCGAGGCCAAGTCCCAGACCAAGAGCATGGGGGGAGGGTCTACTAAGTGGGTCGCCAAACGACCCTCGGTAACACCCGCCCCAAAAGAGACACCGGTTCAATCCAGCACAAGCCACACTACTACAGCCCGCGCGGACACTCTCTCCGTTGAAAGAGCTAGCCAACAGCGATGGCAGACGCTGGTCGGGCGGAAAGCCCACACCTCCGCTTCACACGACGGCCTGAGTCACCATACGGGCCCGAGAAGCGAGAAACGAGATGGCAACTCGCCCAATATCGGGAGGCCTTCCAAATCAGGAGCGCCAACCAAGGAGGATGGGGTCACCCGCTCAGGTGGACTTCGCTTTTCAGGTCACATCCCTGACGCGAATAAACCACCCCAAGCGAGTAGGCCTATCGGAATAGGCGAATCCTCGAAGGCTGGCGAGCCTCACCATAATCTTTTGGCGGATGAACGCAAAGACAAGGAAGTAGGCGACACTTCGCGAGCTCGCTCGCTCAAACGAAGGGTTGAAACTCGCTTACGCGTTGGAGTTCCTCCAAATGCGAAAACTCGCCTGTCAAGGCAAGATCGCTTAACTCCAACACCACATCATTCCACCCAGCGTGCGCCAGAGAGTACATCCAAAGATCTCTCATGTACGTACCCAAACGATCCTTCTGATACTGGGGTTTGTCACCAACCGCCCACAGGAGATCTCTGAGAATATCTGACTTGCAAGCGCACTATGCATGAGGCGAGCCCTCAGTGTCATTGCGAAAGGCTCATTCACACGGTGCTCGCCGACTGCCAATGCTTAGGAACGACGAAACCTTCAGTGTTTGAGAGACTTTCTCAACAAGCCTCACGACGGAGGGCCTCCCGTCGAAAGCGTCGTCACCAAAAAAGACACGCTGCCGACGACCTAGAACTCCCGTCCGCCACAGTCAACATGACGGACAGGGGTAAGGGGGTACTCTCCGATTCCCCAGATTCGGATTCCGTTCTAAGACCTAACTGTCGATTCGCCCAGCACGGACAAGGCGGCATATACCAGTGAACCCGTAGTCGCAGGGGGGTGAGCATCGGGTTTGATTACTCGACCCTGGCACCCTCCTCCCACGGCGAAGACGAGGTTCATTCGGCGGCAGCCACGTCCCAGACCTCACACTCGAGTCAGGAAGTACCTACGAGGGTACACATGACGAAACTTACCCATGACCAGACGATGGCTCAAAAGCTGGAAGAATAGCAAGCGACCATCGACTCTCTACGAGAGATGATGGAGCAACTTCTGAATAAGAAGAAGAAGAAGAAAAGAGCCTAACGCCCCTTACCCCGGCGAACTGGGGATAGAGAGTGGGTACCTTCCTACCGTCCTACGACGGAAACGGAAGACAACAATAATCCACAATCCGATTACTCTTCCAAGACGTCGCTAGGGACGTCGCACATCGGGGATGGCGCTCGTAACAAGAGGTTCGATAAGTTCTAGGACCAGCTTAACGCACCGAAACTTCAGCAGAACATGAACAAGCTGGGGCTGGTTCGTCCCTACCCCATTGAGTGGGACACAGTCCCATATCCAGTGAAATTCAAACCGATCAGCCTGGTGCAGTTCGATGGCAAAGGCTCGCCCTCACAGCACATCTACTATTTCATGGCGCAGATTGGATTCCTCACGGGGAACGACGCCATTCTTACTCGACTATTCATAGGTACCCTCAAGGGGGTAGCCTTTGAATGGTTTCGTAAGCTGGAACCCGGCTCGATCAAGTCATGGGCCAACGTTGAAAGGCTCTTTTTGGCCCGCTTTTTCGACAACGACACAGAAGTGTTGATGGACACCCTCGTCGCGGAGAAACAACGGAAGTCGGAGTCGGTCAATGACTTCTGTTCGCGGGAAAATTTGTTGCTTCTTTCATTGTTGATTCCATTGTCATCTTAAAATAACAACTTTTTGTGTTACAAAGATCCGGTCTTTTTATAAGATCCGGTTACAAGAAATCAAAGAAAACAAAAAAAAAGATTACAACTTTATTTCCTTGTTTGTCGAACAGATCGCGAGCTCCTGTTTTGCGGTCACTCGCTTTGTGGGTTGTTTGCCTGCGCCGGGGTTGTTTGCCATGGACCACCGCGAGATCTAGATCCGGTCGGATCTACGTAGTATTACGGGTATTATCCCACCAAGGAGATAATAGCCGGGAGGGATCGTTTCACCAAGGAAACGACCGCTCGAATCTCGGGATCTAAGAACCAAGCTTAGATCCGGAGTGTACCTACGTAGATCTGAGATCCGGGATCCGATTCCTCTCGAACTCTTACCTTATTTGGCGTTGACGATCGCCGAGCACCGGATCTGGATGGACAAGCCCTTGAAGTTCCAAAGCTCCAATCTTTTTAAGTTTTTAGATCTGAATCCGGCAGAGCTTCGACTCCTCTTTTTCCAACCTTTTCAAATGAACAACCCCCTGGCCTATTTATAGGCACTCGAACCTGTGCCCGTGTGCACACAAGAGAGAGAGGGGGGGAAGCCGGCCACCTTGAGGTGGCTCGGCTCATGCCGAGCCACCTCAGGGTGGCTCGGCTTTGGCCGAGCCACCTCAGGGTAGCTCGGCCTTGGCCGAGCCATCCTGGGGTGGCTCGGCCACTGAGCCACCTCAGGGTGGCTCGGCTTGGGCCGAGCCACCTTGGGGTGGCTCGGTTTAGGCCGAGTCCCCGGGTGTTTGTCCGTTTCGTCGTTTCCCATTGTTTCCGGTTCTCCGTTGTTCGGACTTGATTCGGTTTTGTGGTTGACTTGATCTGGAATCGATTTGTTGTTGATTCCCGATTTGGCAGTAATTCCACTTCTGAGTTTGAGTCCGAAACTAATCTTGATTTGATCGCGATTCGTTCGAGTCCGTTCTTGGTTGGACGACTCGTTGACTCCCCGAACCGTTGGATTGATTCTGCACGCGAATGCATTTGTTGATCGCGTGCAATTCGTTAGCTTCGTTGCCTCGTTAGTTCGCTTCGTCGCGTATCGTTTGGCTTCGGTGTTTGCAGGCTAACGGTCGTGCTTGGATATGTCGCCCGATGGTCCATTTGTCGAATTGGCGTCGTCGAGCTGTGCTAAGGGACCTATAGGCAATTTTATACGCCTACAACTTCGTAAAGAGATTTCGGAACCGATCAGTCCACTGTCGGGACCAAGTCTCTGAGTCGACGCTGATCGAGATGTGTCGCAACAATCTGTCGATCCACATCCTGTCTAAGATAGGCGCGGTAGAGACACGGACATGGAAGGAGCTTGTTCGTCAAGGCGAACAAGTAGAAAACATGATCAAAAGGCTCGAGGCCGAAGAACCACAGCCTAAGAAGGGAGCTGTGGAGCCGACTGCACCAAAGAACCCCCCTCGAACGAGAGGAAAGGAGATCATGGCCGTCGATTCCACCCTAACGCCAAAATCTGCCCCAAGGCCTAAGCCCCAGCAGTTCGAGCTATGCCCCCCACGGCAGTATGACTTCAAAGAAGACCAGGTAGTGGCGACGTTCGATACTCTGCTCAAGAGTGGTCGAATCAAACTGCCAGAGGCCACGAAGCCTGAGGAGGCAGACAAAACCAGTGACCCAACCTACTGTGCTTACCACAGGTTCCTTGGTCACCACACGACCAAATGCTACGTCCTCAAGGACAAGCTTCAGGCCCTCTACGACGTAGGGGTCTTGAAGAAGGAGAAGGTCCAAAAGCAAGTGACCACAAACATGATCACCTTGAGTTTTGGGACAAATCTCCCAGAGGTCCGAGCGCCGGCCGGGGTAGTTCCTATCCCCAAAGCGGTTTTGAAGATCACCAACGACGATCCTCACAACCAACGGGAGAAGGGCTTGGTCCCGCAAACCCTACCATCAGGACAGATAATGTGGGTCCACCCAGACCTCCTCGACGATGAACAGTGGACTGCAAGGCCCTCGAAAGAGGCTAAGAGAAAACATTGCAACGTTGTCTCTGCCATTCCAGATAGAGACGGCGAAGTGATAACCGCCCTTACTGATTCCGAGGAGGATACCAATGTCTTCGCCACGAGGGCAGGAAAGGAATTCGCCAAAGAATACCCCACAAGGGCAGAGAACGCGGCAAGACCTCCCACGAGGCCAGCCACAACAACCCCTCCCAATCCAGATGCACCTAGCTCAAGCCGTCAACCTTTCCGATTCAACGTGCTTGCACAGCTAAAAAGCATCCCGGCGCGAATCACCATGTACGACCTCCTCCGGTTGTCCAGGTCTACTCGCGAAGCCCTGCAAGAGGCGTTGGCCGACTCGGAGGCGTTTGTCACCCATTTCTCGAAAGAGGCAGAAGTGGAACGAGAATGCACGACCTGCTGCCAAGTCTCCGAGAGACGAGCCCCGTGCATCACTTTCTCCCCTGAAGACATGCTCATCAAGAGCACATCTCATGATTGACCTCTGTACTTCACAGGATACATCGGCTCGACGAGGGTGGATCGGATCCAAGTCGACCCGGGTTCCACCTTGAGCATCGTGCCCCTGAAGTTAATCAAGCACCTGGGGATACCGCTGAAGCGTTTGTCCTCGACCACCATGACCATTTTCGGCTTTAACGCCACGGGGACACGGCCGCTGGGTAAAATCCGCCTGAAATGCCGCATAGGCGACATGAAGATGGAGGTGACCTGCTATGTCATCGATGCCGAGCCTTCCTACAACGTGCTCTTAGGACGCCCGTGGATCCATGGCAACCGAATAGTCCCGTCCACCCTTCACCAGTGCTTGAAGTACGTCGACGATTATGAACGCGTGAAGACTGTAGTAGCCGACAGATAACCTTTCAAAGGCGTCGAGAACTACTTCACGGACTCTCTGCTGTATCAGGACCCCGTCGACCCGCCAAAAAGCGGCAACGAGGCGGATAGCGAACCTGAGTACGGTGATAACCTAATACTAAACGACTTCGAGTCAATTGTAATCGGTTATGAAAGTCACCATGTAACCAACGCCGTTCAGGCGGGGAAGATTATCATGAATGAAAAGTCCGACTTTGCTTATGTGTCGTCTTGTTCTACATCTGAGGGTGATGAACCCAATGACTCGTGGACGAAACTCCACGGCGATCCCTCCCTACACATGCTGGTATGCTTGTCGTACGTCGCGAGGAGGCGGCCGATTGACTCGTCGCGAGCCGTGTTTGTTGTGCCAGCCCGAGATAAATATCGAAAAGACATTATTTTCGGCCGGATCGACCAGCCCTTGCGCACGCTCTGGGATGAGTTTGAAGACGAAGACCCAGCGCCCCAGTTTTTATAGTACAGTCGAATTGCGAAACGCATGATGAGCGATATGGGGTACGACCTCACTCGTTTGGAGGGCCTCAATTACGGCCGAGAACGCAAGACGGTCATCAAACCCGCTTACGTACCTAAGGGGAAACCCTCAAATTACTTCAACAGGACTAGGAGAGGCTTAGGCTACTCCTCCTCCTCGTCGGATTTTTGTTTCTACGTCAACAACGATTCCGACTATGCATGTTCAGGGGATCAATCGTCAGTAACCTCGGCATGGGACTCGGATGTCAGCGTGAGGGATCTGTTCGAGGGCCTCACAGTCAACATGGCCACGATAGATCCCGTTGAGCTTGCAGAGGATGGACAACTTCCACTTTATGACGAGACATGGGATCGCCATGTTAACGCCCAGTGGAGCAGTCGCTTCGAGCAGCGGGAACCACCGACTGAAGACGAAATCCTCCAGGTGAACATGGGCACTAAGGCGAATCCCAAACCCATATTCATCAGCGGCAGTCTGCCACCCCAAGAAAAAGAAGACCTCATCACCCTCATACGGTAATACATTGACGTCTTCGCGTGGAATTACGAGGATATGCCTGGCTTGGATCCGCGGGTCGCTACGCATCGCCTCAACATCAGCTCAGACGCCAAACCAGTCAAACAACAGCAGAGACGCTTTCGCCCTCAGATCATGGAGGCGATTGAGGCTGAAGTGAAGAAGCTCATTGAATCCGGCTTCATCAGAGAGGAACAGCACCCTGACTGGGTGGCAAACATTGTTCCGGTCTTAAAGAAAAACGGTAAAATCCGCATCTGCATTGACTTCAGGGACCTCAACTCTGCGTGCCCAAAGGACGAATTTCCCTTGCCCATCAGGGATGTCATCATTGACAACATGTGCGGATTCGAGAGGATGTCCTTCATGAACGGTTTCTCAGGGTACAATCAGATCAAAATGCACCCCGAAGATGAGAAACACACTTCGTTCCGCACTCCCATGGGGGTGTACTGCTACACGGTCATGCCCTTTGGACTCAAGAATGCTGGTGCAACCTATCAATGCGCCATGAGCATAATCTTTCGAGAGCACCTGCGAAAGACGGTGGAATGCTATGTAGACGACCTGGTCGTGAAGAGTCGCCACAAAGGCGACCACCTCCAAGACTTGAGGACGATGTTCGAAATCATGAGGACTCATCAGCTCAAGATGAACCCTACGAAGTCATTTCTGGGGATGTCTAGTGGTAAATTCCTGGGCTTTGTCATCACAACGAAAGGGATTCGGATCGATCCAGACAAGGTGCGAGCCATTCAAGAGCTTCAGCCGCCCCGAAATCTTAAAGAATTGAGAGGTCTTCAAGGACGATTGGCTTACATCCGAAGGTTCATCTCAAACCTTTCGAGCAAGTGCCAGCCGTTCTCCAAGCTTATGAAGAAAGGCACTTCCTTCGTATGGGACGAGTCTTGCCAAAAGGCCTTCGAGGACATCAAGGCTTACCTTTCAAATCCGCCGGTCCTCGCTGCGCCAATTTCAGGGAGACCATTCCTCATCTATATCCGGGCCATGGAGCATTCCCTGGGTGCTCTCATGGCACGAAACGATGAGGCGGGCCATGAGTAGGGCATCTACTACCTGAGTAGGACCCTACAAGGGGTTGAACAACGGTACCCGATGGTCGAAAAAGAGTGTTTGGCACTGGTTTTTGCCGTCCAAAAGATGCAACATTATCTGGTCGGCCAAACAATCCATGTCATCTTTTGAATAAACCCTATTCGGGTCTTCATGACACAACCCGCCGCGTTAAACTAGCGCCTGGCTAGGTGGGCTCTTCTCCTCTCTCAGTATGATATCCACTTCATGCCCTAAAAGTCCGTCAAGGGACAGGCCATCTGCGATATCATGGCTAGTCATCCACTGGGGTCAAAGACCGACCTGTTCGAGGATTTGCCAGATGAACCGCCCGAAGCTAATGTAACTTCGTTACCAGAGTTATGGTAGATGTTCTTCGACGGCGCGTCTCGCGCAGCCCCGGATGGCTCTATTGTTGCAGGAGTGGGGGTAGTCCTCACTTCTCTGCATAACCACGTGCTACCCCGAGCCTTCTCTCTGACAGAGCCGTGCACCAACAACGTGGCCGAGTATAATGCGTTACTCATCGGACTCGAGCTAGCGAAAGAGTTAGGGATAAAGCATCTCGAGGCTTACGGCGATTCCCAACTTATCATCAAACAGATGACTGGCAAATACGAAGTTAGGAACGATGACCTAGTCCCACTCCACAAGGCGGCTGCCCGACTAGTGGAATCATTCGAGAGCTTCCGCATTGAGCACGTGCTACGTTCCAAGAACACACATGCGGATGCCCTCACTTCCCTGGCGGCCAACTTGGCTCAACCATTCGGGACAACCCAATGGGTCACAGTGGCGAGCAGAAAGCTCTTTCGACTGAAAGATGCCCCAGAAGCGAACGCCACCCATCAAGTTTTAGATCAGCCCGGTGCTGAGGATTGGCGCCTCCTGATCATCGATTACGTCCTATACGGCGTATTGCCCGAAGACGCAAAGGAGCGGGAGTCTATTCGGAGACGCGCCGTGAGATTTTACTATGATTCGACCACCAAGACGTTATATCAAAGATCTTACGACGGCTTGTTGCTCCGATGCCTTTCAAAAGCGGAGGCACAAGAGGCTCTGCGCGAGGCCCACAACGGCGTTTGTGGAGCTCACCAACCCGGACCCAAACTTTGGGATCGCCTGTGAAGGATAGGCTATTTCTGGCCTGGGATGGTTCACGACGCAGTCGTCTACGCGAAGCGCTGCCATGAGTGCCAAGTCCATGCCAACTACATGCATCAGCCGCCAGAGGACCTACACCCGACAAAGGCCTCCTAGCCCTTCGAAGCATGGGGAATGGACATAGTTGGCCCAATATCCCCACCGTCGGCGAAGGGTCATCGCTTCATCCTCGCGATCACTGACTACTTCTCTAAGTGGGCCGAAGCCATCCCCTTGAGAGAAGTCAATACTAACGACGTGATTAAGTTCATCAAACACCACGTCATCTACCGATATGGTGTACCCCGACATATCATTCATGACAATGGTACGCAATTTGTCAGCCATGCATTCACCAGGTTCTGCGATAAATTCCGAATACAGAACCTCTCTTCCATAGCCTATAACCCGTCGGCAAATGGCTTGGCCAAGGCCTTCAACAAAACAATTATTAAAATCTTGACCAAGTTAACCTCAACCAGCAAACGCGACTGGAACGAAAAACTTGGCGAAAGCTTGTGGGCGTATCACACAACGGTTCGCACACCGACTGGCCACACGCCCTACTCATTGGTGTACGGCTGTGAGGCCGTATTACCACTAGAAATTCAAATTCCATCTCTCCGCGTCGCCTTGGCAACGGGAATGACGGTGGAAGACAACCACCGACAACGACTCGCTGAGCTTGAAGCGTTGGACGACAAACGGCTAGAGGCTCAACAACACATTGAGTTCTATCAAGCCCGAATAGCCAAAGCGTTCGACAAAAAAGTCAAGCGCAGAGCCTTCAAGGAGGGAGAACTGGTACTCGCCGTCCGTAGACCGATGATCCTCACCTCTAAGAAGAAAGGTAAATTCCAATCTAAATGGGAAGGGCTATTCGTAATAGAAACAGTCTACTCGAATGGAGCTTACCGCCTTGTCAAGCCAAACAGCGACAAGATCATGATGCCCATCAACGGCAAATACTTGAAGAAGTACTACCCTTAATTCTTCCTCACCAACTCCCACGAGCGCATGAGTCTAAACTGGCCCTCACCCCTCCAACTGGTACACGAGGTTAAACTGTCCCTACTTCATCCGCTCTGGCGGAACATCTCTACTGAATCCAATTCGCCTATCTTCTCCGATGAGATGGCGGATCCACTAAAGTCGTCCATATCACGACAAACACATTCAATTCGCCTATCTTCCCCAATAAGATGACGGATCCACTCTAATCGCTCACATCGCGGCAGGGGCGGAAGTCAATTCGCCAACCCTCCCCAACAGGACGGCGAATTCAACAAGGTCGCTCATATCGCGGAAAACAACTCGGTTATGTTAACTGTCACCTCTAACTGAGCTAACTTATCAGTCTCCCTCAACGAGATGGTAAGACCCCATAGTTGCTCCGATCGCAACAAAGCTTCATCAGGTTAATGATTACCTCCGATGATTGGCGCCGCTATTCCTGCGAATCGCATAGCCTAAGTGATAACCTACCACGCGATGTGTTATTGCTTTGGTCGATAGTCATACTCCTACATCTCTGAACTATTCGACCTATTCCAGCTATCCTAATATTCCCTTAGGGTAACTGATGGGTAGCAGCCTACCACGCGATGGCTCCTACAACAATCGAGCGTCATATTCCTACATCCCTGAACGATTCGATTATCACCTATGTCGCCGCCTACCCAGACGACGACAATTGGCGAGAGCGGCTCGGCAGACGGCCTGTCTGCCGATCCCCCAAGCGACAGCTCGCCGAGTGGTGAGTCAAAGCTGGGTTCTTCAGTTGGCCGCATGAACGAGTGATTGTTCTTTGCTACAGACCAAGTGTTACTCTCTTGATCTCATCAGAGCTACAACGCGAAAATCGGGGTTAACCCGATCCGACGCTGTAAACAACCGAGGGAAGGACAAGAGCCTAAAATGACTAAGTCCAAAACAAGACAGTCAAATGCTCGCCAAGTTCAACTCAAATGCCAAACAGCGTAGACAAAAGAAAGAAAACCGTGTATACGAAGCAAAAATAAGCAAAAGCTAAAGGCCATTACGGGCCAGGAGTCACATACATAAGTTTGCAAGTTATGATGCCTATGGCATCAACTGAAATGACAAACAAAACAACAAAAAAAAAGAGGGAGGCAGACCTCAGAGGAACTTCAGCAGGCTAAAAGAGAAAAGCTTGGCCTTGACCGCCGCACGATCCGCCTCCCGCCGGATCCTCGCCTTCTCCTTCTGCCTCTGCTGCCGCCTGACCAAGTCCTCCTTTCTGTCCTCTTCCTCCTAGTGAAGAAGCTACAGCGCCCTCTCCACCTCTCTGGCAGCCTCGCCGAGCCTCCTCGCCTCGTGCTCGCGCTCCCACAGCTTCACTTCGCCACGAAGAGAGCCGGCGTCCTCGAAGAAGGCCCTGTCCAGATAAGCGTCCATCCGGTCCAGAACCGCCCGATGTCGCTTCCGCAGAATCGGAGCTCAGCCTCTTTCACCTGGATTTGCTTTGCCCGCTCTTCGCGCTCAAGCAGAAGGCGCAGAGAGAGGGGCGGGGGCACGTCAGAGGGATCCTCGTAGGCCAGCTCCTCGAGGCGGTACATCCACCCCTCAACCTGCTGGATCTCCCGCTCGCATTGACATGCGAGCGAGATAACGCCCGCTCGCTGGATCTCCCTCAAGCCGGCTTCCACAATCGGAAGTGCGTCGAAGTATCTCTCGCCACCCGCGCCCACTGAAATGGCGATCCCCCGCACCAAATCCTCCAACCTCTGGAGGGGGACGAAGGCAGGATGAGCCACAGGGTCTAGGACCGAAGACCCCTGGGCTGAACCCACTGGGGAAGTAGGGGGAGCATCTACGTTGAAGACGGTGGCGGAGGAGCCAACCTCCTCAGAGGCGTTGTGGTCAGAGTCGGAGGCCATGAGAGCCGAAGTTACGGCAGCGGTCTTTCGTCTAGCGAATTTTTCTCAAAAAAGAAGAGAGCGTGACTGAGAAGATGGAGAGTACGGGAGATATAGCCGAAGCCGTAATGGTCGTGATCTCTACCCTCGAGCAATTGAACGGCCCAGATGCCTTGCGGCGCTTCGAGCTCAACGCCATTTAAGGCCATGCTTCTCGAGACCCGAACCGACCGATCGGATGAAGCCTAAGAGGCGTGGCGTTCTGTCACTTCGCCATTGATGAGCATTGACACGTCTTTAAGGCCTTAGATGGCAAGCATTTGGGCCCGCTAAGAGACGCGCGGCACGAGGTTTCACCTACAATCTAAGCTCGCCAGAGGATGAGTTGGGTCTACAATGCAAACTCACCCTTTTCGAAAATCCCGCTTGCGTTCCAAACTCGCCAGCGTCCAGGGTTATCCTCAACACGGATCCGCCAACACTGGGGGTTCGCCTACGGTTCGAGTTCACCAACAGTCAAAGTTAACCTTCAAGCGAACTCGTCGGTGGTTTAATACGACTCTCCCAGCGAATCCGCCATCATTTAGGCCGACCCGTATTCGAGTTGAGTCTTCACCCAAGGGGTGCCACCTGAAATCACTGATGGCTATGCCAAAGAAACATCGAAGGATGTTACATCCAAAAGAAACGTGACAAGGAAGAACACGAACTTTCTCATATGCTTCTAGATAGTACATTTGAACAAAGTTACGATTTCATAACTAAAAAAGTCATAATGCTACGTTCAGAAAAGCAAAGCATGCACCAATTGTTCGTCAAAACAATACATTTGAACAAGTAATGACTTCACGAGTCATGGCATAGTTTCAAAAGCGAGACAGACAAACAGAGTGTCTTAAGCACAGATACATGGTTGAAATCTCAATCAAACACACTAAAAGTGGAAAGCTCCTCTTTGGCCAATGCCACCCGTCTCGCGTGGTCCTCCCGAGCCTTGTCCTCAGCCGCTCTCCTGATTCGTTCCTCAAAGCTCGACCTAGCGGCAGCGTCTTTTTCCCGCAAGGCCAAGAGGTGCCTAGTTTCCGCCTTAGCTTTCTTGCGGACAGTGACGACATCAGATTGAAGCCCTCCCAACTTCGCCTCCGCATGTCCCAGTTCAGCTCGTAGGCGAGCTATCGTGTGATTGAGGTCGACGATTTCCTCCTCCGAGGAGTGTTGTTGACCCACCCAGAAGTTGGTAATGGATTCCGAATCAGCAATTTCCTTAGAACGGACCTCCTGTTCCTGAGCCTCCCTACGCCTGATAAAAGCCAGGCAAGACTCCATATAAATATTCGAGCCTTCCCGCAGCAATGTCTCTAGCCCTATCATGCGCGACTCCAGAAGACGGAGCTCTTGCATACAACGGGTGGCGAGCCGATTCTCGCCCGATCGTCGAAGGTCGGCCACGCGATCCAGGAGAGATTGCCTGAAGCTGTCAAAGCTGCCCATGCCAAGATCGACAAGAGAAATCACCTGCCTCACGGCATTCTCAAACTCCTCGACGCGAGCCTGCCAAGACAAAGAACCAGGGGAAACAGGCTCTTGACCTGGGGCAAGCATCGCGATGGGTGGGACCTCGAGGCAAGGTTCCGTTTCTGGCAGTGGGGCGGGACCGTGGGTAGGAGAAGCCTCCGGACTCTCGGGTTCGTCATCGGATATCAAGATAGGCTCAGCCTCATGGGCTGTGAAGCACAGTGATGGCATGAAAGGGGGAGTTAAGCGAGAAAGACCTACTCATGCCTGAGCGGGGGTTGAGTTAAGGACATACCTTCGGCAGCAGCGGCTTCGGCAGCGCCCGAAGAAGAAATCTCCTTCCCCTTCTTCGAAGTAGCGCTCCTCGTCCTCGGTGCCATCTGGAAGATGCTAGGGAAATTTGGATCTTCTCTGCAAAAGGGCGACGAGAAAACTTTGATTTTTCTTGACGAGAAGAAGGGTACTAAAATACCCCGACCCTAGGCAGTTATACGCGGCTCGATTGGACCTTTCAAGTCCAAACAGTTGAAGGGAAGGTCGAATATTCCGTATCCTATATGAGCGGTTGAGATTCGGCAGTTCCTGGGCACGATCTCTAACCAACGGTCCGGATCGGGCATGAAGGACGGAGGGACCTATCACACCGCAGTTAATGCGAGGCACGTGCACGTGGGTGAACACACGACCCGCTAAAAGCGGAGCCCACCCACAACCGAAATCACAGTCAGAATGACGACTACGGATTCGCCCTCGGGTAAAATTCGCCTGCAGATGAAGTGAGTTTTGACCGAAATCTGCCAATAGGAGTCTCCTGTGACCAAACGCCAACTAGCGCACAAATATATATATATACATATAGTATGCACACAAGCAACAATAGTCGAAGCAAAAGGGCGATTCCATTCATAAAAAGAGTCCTATTACAAGTAAGAAATCAAAGGCAAATTATAAGGCCCTCAATCGCAGCTCTGCCTCGCGAATTTCCCCAGCATGCCGAAGCTCGAGCCTCCTTAGGACCTCTCGACGAAGATCTTCCTCTGTACGCGAGATTAAGTCCTGGATGGTCTCTTTGACATCCTTAAGAGCTCGGTCCTTCTCCTCAACAGAGTCAGTGACCAGTTGCCGACGAGACTCAACACCCTCCAACTCCTTGGCCACCTGATCACGAGCCTTCTCTTGGACGGCCAGGGAAGCCTGTGTGTCAGCTATAACCTGTTTCAGCCTATCTATTTCGAAAGAGAGTCGGGAGAACCGGTTATCGGCCGTCTCTTGCTCGCGGGCCACTCGGGCATCCTCAGCCCTGGCCTGCTCTAACTCAGCTGACAACTTTAACTCCAGCGACATACTCTCGTTCAGGCGGCGATCGCGCTCTGCCATAGCTACTCGAACTTCACGGGAGGCGAGATCAACCAGAGTGGAAGTTTTCGCACGGAGAGCGAGCAGTTGCCGAATAGCCCCTCCACTTCGTTCAGACGCCGAAAGTAGGGCCTCGCCGCAGCGGCGCCAAGCCTCTTACGCAAAAAGGACGCGTCATGTTCAAGATCCTCCTTGAATTCCTCGAAGGGGCAACTCTCCTCCAAGACCAGCTGGGTGCAGTGGGCCAAAGTATCTTCGAAGTTGGCCAGAGCTCGCGCCACCTGCGTCTTTCGCCAGCGTTCCAAGGGAGAGAGAGCGGCATCTTCGGCCGAGGATGAAGTCACAATCGAGGTACTGGTGGTCATGATCGCAGAAGCAGCGATTGGTGCCGCCAGTGTCGGAACAACCGCTGGTTCCACCAGAGTGGCAGTGGTAGAGTCGTAGGTCACCACCGACAAGGAAGTGGCCATCAGCCTAATGGGGGTTCCCTCTTGAGCTGGAGACTCTCGCACTGAACGCTCACCCCCGACCGGTGCTCCCTCGAAGGTGGAGGTTTCCCCTTGTGGACCCGCGGGAACCGATACTTCCTCTTCGCTCGATAGCGCCTCGTGAATTGAGGCGTCGTCGTCCGTCTCTGATTCGCCTGAATGACCCTCCCAAAAGGGAGGATCCTCCTTGCCGGTAACCTCATGAGAGGGGCCAACTGCGGATACAAAAAAAGAAGACTGATAAATGTCCCCTTGGCTTAGAGGGATCAACGACACTGAAACCCATGCTTACCTGGACGCCCTAGTTCTCTTTCGTCTCCACTCCCCTCCTCTTCGTCAGAAGGAATGGGGATTGCTTTCTCGACTGCACCTACACGAATTCAATATGGACAGTCAGAAAATACAAACCCGACTTCGTACACAAGAGTACCGTGCCGAAAGATTACCTCCTGGTGCAGGTGCAGGAGTTGCTGAGACCCCCGCCTGTGACCCCACATCAGATGAAGGAAGCGTGTCCTTCGAAATCGCCAGAGCCGCCTGCAGTGCGGCAGAAGGGGCAGGTTGGGCAGCTCCCGCCCTAGAGACAGTATCGTCCCGACCAGCCGCTGCTCTAGTGGTCACCATGGTCTCCTCGCTACAGGCCTTCTTGGCCGCTTCTGCTCTAGAACTCTCCACCACTTCTCGCTGTCGTTTCGAGAGCAACGAGCTGCTTGGAGATAACAGAGGCGCCCCCATCCGCCCAG
Organism: Asparagus kiusianus; assembly: GCA_022839385.1. Classification (NCBI taxonomy): domain Eukaryota; kingdom Viridiplantae; phylum Streptophyta; class Magnoliopsida; order Asparagales; family Asparagaceae; genus Asparagus; species Asparagus kiusianus. The sequence goes on along the minus strand of BQKN01000080.1, from coordinate 276,078 downwards.
CGATCGTGCTCCGGGCTTGCTCCAGACGTTCACCCGCTCGAGTCAACTCGACAGGCTCCCTACGCTCACCTTGGGGATCCGAGGGAAGACTAGGAGAAGGAGCTCGCGTCTCTGGCACCTCGAATTCGTCTGGACCCATGTCACCGCCTTTGGTGTCTCTAGTCGGGTCCTCGGACAACCACTCCTTAACGGTTTGGCGGCCTCTCCGTCTCGAAGTACATAGAGGCCTTCTAGGGATATGCCCCTGTTCTGCTAAACACGAGCCGCCAAACCAAAAGCCTTCGGGATCAGCACTGGCACCCGATACCACCTGCAGTATAGGAGAGTGTGATGCAAATCACGATCCTTCACAGGTAGTTCAAAGCGGGCATGGGTACCACCAGCGTGAGTCCAGAACCATCCCCGAGCTCTGTCTACCAACCCCCCTTCGAAGTGCAAATGGGGATTGGCGTTCCCAACATACAGTTGGTCATACCCAAGCTGGCGAGCGAACCTGCAAGGGACATACGGCTCAAGATAGCACACGGAGCCCGTCCGTAAGAGGTGATACCCCGGCCAGATGTTCACCAACCAGCGGAAAGCGCCGCGTGAAAGAACAGTGTAATAATCCGCCGTCGGCACATCTTTGAGGGATTCCCCGTATCCTCCTCCGCTGAAAAAGGGAAAGAAACGACAAAAATTGTAGTGGATGAAATGGGAAAGCATCTTCCGCACGTCAGGAATGTCCTTACACTTCCAAGAACACCTCTCCAAGTGCTCGACGAACGGAATGAATTTATCTCCTTGAAGAGCCGCAGGGGCGCTCATCAAACACTCACAATGGCAAACGAACCATGCCATCAAATAAGTATACGGTAGCCCCACCCTAGGATTAGGGGTCCTGATAATCTCTCCTGCCCCCTCATCGATGGCCGATACACGGCAAAACTAGGCTGTCAGGGTGCGGAGCCCCCGGTGAATGCACGCTATCGTCGCCGACACCAAGGCGTAGGACTTCCCGTAGGCTAAGCAGACCGCGGGATACACGACCTCCACAGGAATCGCCTCGAAAGAGTGAGTGGGGACTACGCACCTCTTCAGCCATAACATGAGGTACCCCACGAATAGAGCCTTCCCAGATATGGGGGACTTCGCCTGATGATGGAACGAGTGGAGGACCGTACCAGATTTAAATCCGCCCTCGTCATGTTCGAGAGTTATGGTGCTCCCCTCTTCGGCTGTTCTCGCCTCCACTTCAAATTGGTCGCATTCGCCCAACGGGAGAGCTGGCTTCCCCTTGACATCATTCCCTGGAAACAAATAATCAGCCCAATTCTTGTGGCTGATGCCCGGAATCCTCTTCTTCTTCCCTTTGTGATCCGATGCCCTTAAAGTACCGAGGCAGATGTGGTAGTGGCAGAGTAACTCCCACAGAGTCTCAACCACTAAGGGAGAATGGTTCGAGAGCTGATCAATCTCGTCTTGATAAGGGACGTACTCCTCATAGGGAAAGTCACCCAGAGGCAGCCCTGACACGTCGTACATCTCATGGGGGGTAATGCCAAGCTCACCATTGGGGGTGAAGAACGTGCCGCTTTCCGCATAGTACAGTTCCAGGATGCTGTGGAACTGGGAAACGTTGATCCGCAAACCATGTCGAGTGGCTTGAATAGCCACATACAGCTCTGAATCCTTGAGGTTAGAATTCTCGGCCAGAACATAATCGGTGATCTTGGACCACCAAGTATCGCTACCAGGTGCCGAATATACCCACCCCGGGGCTCTGAAGTCCTTTGGAGGAAATTTCCCACCGACGCGGAAGAAGCGATGGGGAAAAGTCTCCGCTACCGCCGTCGTCTCCCCTGCCGGCGGCTCATTGGACAGCAGGCCAGGGCACAGACCCGTCACGCGCTTACAAAAGCTCTCCACCCCATACCCAACTGAAGAGCCTGTGAAGACGCCACAAGTGACCCCGTCCTGAGTTGGAGTCAAGTCCCAGTTCATCACACGAGGGACCGCGAGAGACTGCAGCTCCACGATCGAGAATCCTCTCGGCATACTAGGGAGATAATAGTGAGTCCCTTCCACCGTACGGAACCACCTGCTCTCTTTGAGCAGCAGAACGGAAGGATCTATCGCTGCATCGCCGAACAAAAATTGAGGTTTCAGCAGCTCTGTCCTGACATCATCTGTCAGCACCGCATCAGTCGTCAACTCGCGCAATGTCAGGTGATACCCGTCCGAGACCCTCTTCACCAAGCCATGAGGCTTATCAACAGTGAACGCGGGTACCGGAACCAGAGAGGGAAATCGAGGAGGTGTCGTATAACCCGCACCCCCGGCGTGGCCAACGGCCACACCCTCCAGGAAAGCCTCATCAAAAAAAGTTGCTGCGAAAAGGAACAAGAAGTCAGTCAAGACAAAATCCGCTGTAAACGCGAAGTCGCCCATCGAACAGAGAAGGACCGAGCTCGCCTGTCAAAAGCAAAGTTTGCCCCTCCCCTCTTCTCGCTAAAAGATTGAGTTCGCCCGAGGGGACAGAAATCATCCTCTGAAGGCGAATAGGGCTAACTTAGCCCCAAATCAGGGAGACTACTAAGAGACGGCGGAATTTCAGAAGGATGAGCGACACTCATTCCCCCAAACCCAACACTAGGAGGATTTCGCGACTTACCTGAACGCGGCTCCGGCATGCGGAGGGGCGTACCGGCGGAGAGACGATCGGAAAAGCGTCCGGGCCCTTTTCCCTTTGCAATACACTTCTTGGATCGTGGTGCCATTGAAGGACGAAGCAGCACTCTATCCCCTTGAAAAAGTTTTTGAGATTTTTGAACACGGCAGCTCTCGAGGGGAGAAGAGGGCTCGTTTAAAAAGACCTAACCTCCCACGTGGCCACGACCACCCTTGAAAGGCGAACCCCCCACGAACGTGAGATGTGGACACGATCGAGATCGATGGCCCGGATCATCCTTGGTACACCGAATGAACCAAGATTAGCGGTTGCATCCGACGGTTAGATTCGAAAACCACAGCCACAATCAGAACGAGGCGCGCGGAGTGGACATCGAACTATCAAATCACGATAAAACCACGCCGCCTTAACTGGAAGGGTACAAAGCACCGCCGGTGGACACGTGGTTCCCTCACACTAGGCCTACTTTCGCCCGAGGGAAAAGTCTCTTGAACGAAATCCGCAAGACAGCCGAAAATTTCACCATAAAGCCCAGCTTCGCCTGCGTGACTCACCCACCCTTGGGAAACAGGCGATTCGCCCAACGTTGCGAAATCGACAAAATGACTTTGTTTAGACCCGTGCCTCAGGCGGCTAGGGGTCAGAGTAGAAATCTTAGCATTAAGCCTAAGAGAAACCACTCGACAACTCATCATACTGAGGGGAATAGTATGGCTAGCCCGATTCAAATGGTAATCGGTAATGGCAGACCAAATCCGTTGATAGCTGAGGGTTTGCTAAAAATCCTAAGACACTTGATCCGCCCAAAATTTCTTTATTCAAAGTATTCCAGACCACGCGTAAGCAGGCTTTGGTCTGGAAACTTTGAAGGGGGTCTTGTAGACGGTAAAAATTACCACGGTGGAATAACAAACAAATTCGCCCGCAAGTCAAGGCCATCCACCTAGATGAAGAATGGAGTGTAGCCGTGAGACGGGTTCGAGGGTACACCTAGGCCCTCACACACCAAGTCACATGGGAGCGAATCCGCCCTTATGAGCCAGATCTGCCCGCAGATGTTCAAATCCGCCCTCATGAGCTAAGTCCGCTCACGGGGGTACGAATTCGCCTTCATCTGCTCCCAGGGGCTCAAATCCACCCTCGTATACCAAACCCGCCCACAGAGGGCCACGTCTACCTACGTAAGCCGAAAACCGGATTTCCAAGGACAAGCCTTCCCTATTTCCCGTGATGCGTGGGGAGGGAGCGCAGTGCTCCAGATTCATCAGACGGCCGCCCGTAATTCAAGCGAGTGAGACAAGCGCCGGACCGGCCCGTACCCTCATAAATGCAGGTCATCTCACCCATCAGAATGGAAAACCGAAGCCGTCGGCGCGCCGCAAGCTATCTGGAGCTCACTCAGACATGCGGCGTCCATTCTCCAACCTCTGCCAAGACACAGGGAGAGGAGAGAAGGCACAGGACCCCAGGACCGTCAAATGGCCTCTCGGTGGCTCACAGCG